>NW_023607586.1:0-34398 GCF_013339725.1 Rhipicephalus microplus
TGTCGAACATGAGATGAGCTGTGGAAACATGGCTGTTGCGGCATCATAGATATCAAGAAGGCGTTCGACTCTGTGAGCCACCTTTCTGTGCTGCACGGGCTTGCTTATCTCAGTAGGGGTTCATGGTTGTATCCTTCAATGGATCGCCAACTTCCTATGTAACAGACAAATATATATTTCAACCATTAACAGAGACAGTTGATCGCTTCAACATGAGCAGAGGTGTAACCCAAGGAAACGTTTTAAGTCAACGTTTTTTCAATACTGCAATGACAGGTCTTCCAGAACTACTGCCCGAAGCCTTGAACATATCATGTATGCAGAAGACATATGCATATGGACGTCTCACAAATCACTGGAAGTGATCGAACATCTGCTTCAACAAGGACTAGGCGCAATAAGTGATTACCTCAAAGAACGAGGCATGCAGATTTCTCACGCCAACTCTGTAGTTCTGCCATTCACGAGAAAAAGAGTGAAAAACTTGAAGCTTTTTGTGGACGGCCAGAAAATCGAAATCGCACGAAAGCATCGCTTCCTTGCTGTTACCTTAGATAGCCAACTCAGATGGAGTCAGCATATTGCTGATCTAGAAAATCAAGTGAACAGCACCATAAATGTTATACGTCGCATCGCGGGAACAAAATTGTGTGGTACATCAGCGTCTCTCCTCCACGTTCATTGTGCACTAATCCAACAGAAAATTGCCTACTCTGCGCCAGTTCTCCACAACATCTCTCAGACGTCGCTACACCGACTTCAGCTGTCACAAGCACCAAGCTTACGCATATGTCTGGGGGTTCCACAGGCAACATAAAGTTTTTGACACTGGCAGAGGCAAGAGAACCCAACTTTATAGTAATTAGAAATGTGGAGACATGTCGGCCCCTTTTTCGTCTAGTCACGCAACACCCTTCACATCCGCTCATATCCAACATCGTGAACCGTGCTGGAGCGCAAATACACCATGTGTACCAACAGTACATTTCCCGGCTTCCTATGTCGACACAATGGCCACTGGACCAAAACTACCCTCCATGGCTGCTTGAGCTACGAACTATAGAAACGTCAATAGAAGGACTTCGCAGCAAACATGAAGTGCCAAGCGTTGCCGCTCAGCTGTTGGCATCACATCATCAGTTTGACAGGTACCAAGGATACACTCATGTGTACACTGACGGCTCCGTCACCAAAGAGACAGTGACATCATCATTCATTATTCCAGAATGCACCATATGCTAAATTGCTCAGTGATCTGGCAACACTGTGCATTTTGACCCCACTGCCATTTTAATGTGGGCGATTGGTCGACGGCAACGCGTTCGCTAGTACGGCCCTACGACTCCTGAACACTTGCTTCACGGCGCTGAGCTACTGCGATGGCCACAGCAAGATGTTTCCCAGTGCCCGAACATGTGATGTGAACAAACTGTTTAGGAATCTTGCCACATCTTGCCGCTTGTATGTAATTGCATCTTTCGGAAGCTGGTGGAAGGATATCTACAAAATTTAAGCAAACAAATATTCACTGCGACGTCATGAGCTAGGTTTCTCTTAGCTGTTTAAACGATTGTTGTTCACAAACACAGGCACTATCACAAATTCATCTCACAGAGAGTACAGGTCACACTAATATGTGTATTGCAGGACTAATGATGCACTTGTAATGTGACCACCTCCCCCTCAGTTTTTTTCTGTGCAGTCTCCCGTTTCTTAGCAGCCTTTCCTAGATATGACCCTTCACAGCAAGCCTTAAGAGGCATTAGTCACTTGTGGACACTCGGGGGGAATTTAAATCTATTATTTTTTATACCTAAGTAGCTTCAAAGGTTTCTAGGAGCTGCGAGTGTAAGGCAGCCAAAATGCTGAATCCCATACAACTAAGTTATGGCTGTCTCCACAGCTGTATGTTTTATAATGCAATATGAAGCATTTTTCAAACAGGTGAGTTGCAACACAAAAAACAACTGCAACGCAACTGAGCCAACGAGACTAAAACGCAGAAAATGAATCCCGTCTTATGGATAAATGAGACTGCGGCACTGTGAACTCATGCAGAACGTCATTCAGTCAAGCCCTGGCGATACTCATGGTGCCAGTTTTCGAAACCTACGGCAGTGCACCCCGCTATCTTTTTTATTTTATTTCGTTGGTAAAGATAAATCATTGAGAGAGGTCTTAATGGAAAAGTTGCGTTCGCGCACGTTGGGGGAATTGAAGTTAAGTGCTTGAGCAGATGCTTTTCTGTTCCAAATTGGGAATAGCCCTTATCTTCCGATTGACTGTTTTATTGCTGCGCGGTGACCGTACTTGCGGACACAACGGAGCTTGAACGCGGACTAGCAACCAAGCCGCCTTTCTAGGATGCGTGTACGGCATGTTACTCGGAGTATCAGAAGCTGTGCACGTCTGTGTGCGCGATCACCTTCAAAAATAACATTTGTACGTCGTCTACCTACATGGTGTAATGTCGTCACAAAAAAGCCCGTCCTAACAGTTCGGTTCTGTCACACTAGTTACCCCACCAGCAGTGGCGGACTCTCTTTTCGACTGCAGGGAATCACTGGGGCTCTTCGATTTACCATGTCGGACTCACCGCGGTTAGTCCGCGTGTAGTCAGAGGCTTCCCCGAAGTCATAAGAAAATTTGAGTGCAGCACAGCTTATCAGCGAGTTCGAAAAGGTAAATCGAAGAGCACCACTGTCGTGTAGAGGCCCGACGTAGTGAAAACACCTAGCCGCAAAGCTGACAAAACTATAAAAACACGGCCAGTCCGCGTAACACAGAAAAATGGTTAGTCCTGCATTGCTCTGATGCAGCCCGCGCACCGCGGAGATACATGCATCATAGACTGTGCCTATAAAGCTTGTGCACGTCATTCCCCTGTTTTGCGTTTATATGACTGCTGCAAAATCTTAATTCATGCCACATACCTTACTCCCATCGATGTCTGTCACTCCGCGCTGCTTGAACAGCGGCACACAGCAGTGTACTGCCATTTCGCCAGCAAAAAAAAAAAATCTGAATGCGACAGTCGAAGCGTTTGAACGCGTACGCTCGCATGTGGGTCGCCCGAGCATAGTGGTCAAGCCTCGCAAGAATCAAAATGGCCGATATGGTACCCGCTGCGTTCACTGGATGACGCTGTTAATTTCGCATATGAATATGAATGTCGGTTGGCCACCTCTCTTCTTCAACAGCGTCGGAGCTCATAGCGATTTTGCTAGCCGTAAGCTTTATTAAATTGTCAGTGACACGAACAAAATGGGTGGTAATTACAGACTCTCTGGCAGCGCTGGCGTGTGTGGAAAGTGCCACTTCAAGACACATTGATGTGCGTATAGTATACGCACATCAGAAGAGCTCTCAGAAGCTACGAAGTCAAATCTTCGAGTGGCATTTCAGTGGGTCCCAACTCACTGCGGATTAGGAGAAATTAGATGGCGGATGAGTTGGCGAAAGCCGCTCATAATTCTACGCAAACGTGCCTCATTCCGTTATATAAATATGATGTAATAGAATTTTAAGAACAACAAAGCGTGAATTATGCCTGTCTACCTGGTTCACAGACAAAACAAAGGAATCGATCCTATATTCTCTTGATCCTAATCTTGAAGACCAATCAGACCGTGACCTCCCAAGACGTATCGACACACTCATTTATCGCCGACGACTCGGAACTGCTTACACAAAGCGCTTCCTACTTCGTATTCATCGTGCAACATCGTCAGCATGTTCATGCGGCCACGACGACGATGATATCTGTCACCTCTTGCTCGACTGTCCGAAAGACGACACACACCGAAGGCGACGAGAACTAGAACTGCATAAGTTAGATCCTGAGCGACCATTCGGGTTGAATGAAATACTTGGTCCATGGCCATCCAAAACAAACGGTAAAGCAGTGAAGGTGCTGAAACAGTTCTTCGAAGAAACGAAGGTTTGTGACGAATACTGAGCGGACAAAAGTTCAAAGTGCGCGTGTCGTCTACATGCTTGTTCTGCCCATATAGGAAAACTTTTGCTCTCACCCATGTAGGACTGTATATATGTATGCATGCTACTGTTTTTTCATATTTTTATTTGTGCCAATTAACTGGCACAAATAAGTCTTGTAGTGAAAGTAGTGAAAATATTTCTGCTATCGCCAAATAACGGTGACAAAAAACTCCTTCGTTTATTTTCTTTTTCAACCAAAAAAACTGGTGCAAGCTTGATAATCATGAGATGTGCGTCATATAACAACATGACTCCGTGCTACGCTTATGATGCGCTCAAGGCCGTGTCGCTTGCTTGACTTGTACTAAACTCAGTATTCTGTGACGTGAATTGACGACATAGGTAAACGACAGATCCAAAGATGGTAATCATGACATGCGCGTCCTGTAACAACATGACTACATGTCATACTCATGATACGCTCAGGGCCGTTTCGCTAGCTTCTAATATGCCAAACTTGGTAAACGAATGACGAAGGTACGTGACTGGTGCAAACATGATACTAATAATATGCGTGTCAAGTGAGAACATGACTGCATGCCACAGTCAAGGTGCTAATACATTTCGATGTGACGCGGTGCGTGAGCTCACCGGCCTTCACTTCGTCGCATCAAGCCAGAGTTGTCATGCCAAGCTCCCGTCCTGCCATACATAGAGTTTCCTAATATACACAAGAGGGAACTCTGGCGCTAGTGCCTATGGCAGCTGCAACGAACGGCGGTTCAGCGACCATGGGAATGATGGGTAGTACACACAATTTTCTAATCTTCACACTTCGGGCCTGCTTTTGGCTCCGTGTGTGTTCGTGTGGCTTGGAGCTGTTTTCTTACGAAGCAAATATTAGCAAATGTTCAGTGGTGGCGCTTCACCATCTTATTCTTTTAGACCTGCCTTTCCGAATCGGGACGCGAAGTTCAAAGAGGTTGAATATTTCTTTCAAAACAAAACCGAAACAGAGCAATAAACGAAGCCGCAAGTACGACTCGCCGCTGGCAAGTACGAAGACTAGGCAAATGTGTGCACTACCCATCATTCCTATGATCGCTGAACGGTCGTAGCGCCATAGTCTCTTCTAATTGATTTTAGGAAACTCTACTCTGCCATATACTCGCTGGCATGCGTCCTACTGCGTTGTTTTGAAGCATGCGCGTTTCAACGCGTCTGGCGTCTCTCCGTCACGAAAGGAGAGAGACGCACTGTTGTCTGGGTAACGCATCAGCGCCAATTGTAGCATGTCGCATTTCACACAAGTTGCCGTCGGGCCACACCGACGGACGCTGGTCACGCCTGGCGTCAGACTATAGAGTGCTCGCGTTTTGCTAACGTAGCTTCGCTGTGCCCAGCGTGCGTGCGCGTGAACGCTTTATTAGAGTATATTGGGCTCTTTGTGATGCGCTCGCGGCCGTTTCGCTATTTCCACATATACCAAATTTGGTGTTACGTGATGTCAATAAATGGCGAATTATATGACTGGTGCAAACATAATAATCCGAACACGCGCGTTATGTAAGAACATGACAACATGCCGCACTCTTAGCGTTCTCGCGGCCGTTTCGCTAGCTCCACATATACAAAATTTGGTATTACCTGACGCGAAGAGATGACGAAGATAAACGACACATCCAAACATAATAATCATGACATGGAAGTCATGTACGTCATCCTTTACCTCTACCTCGTAACTTTGTGCTGATTTTAAAGTGAAATATCATCTTATCTCATTTATGCCTCCCATATCATCAATTCCCACTGTACGTGGGATCTGTCAATTTTTATTTCGACAGTGAAGGCAACGCAGAGAAGGCAGACAAGCTGACTCGGGCGCTGTGAGAGCTTGTGAAAGTGCAGCGGCATCTCGACACCAGTTAGCGGACCCGGAAATGGCTGCGACGCGGGAAGTCGTTCTAAGGCCGCGTTCACACTGAGCATTCCGGCCGCCAAAAGTGCTTCGAATCCGGTTCGGCGGCGGCGAGATCCGCCGAAATTGTCCTTTCCGCGCCGATAGCTCTCGGACCGATTTCTGCGGCGTCTGCCACCGAATCGGTCACCGCGAACCAAGGAGGATTAAAGAAAGATTTTTTTTTGATCCTCCTTGCCGCGAACCACTAGGAGCGCTAGCCAAGGAATTTTGAAAAATGGCAGCCAAGCCCTACTCACTTGTTAGGCTGCAGTGCACTTAACTGAATGTTGAAACCAATGGGAGTTTAACCTACTCTGTGCCTACTTCACCTCCGTATTTCGTGAAAGAGGTGACCGAGCTTGCTGTTGGCGTGACCGAGCTTGTTGCGGTATTGCAGAGCAAAACAAACCCACCAACGCCGCTAACGTCGGTGGTTTTTCTGCTCTTCGTGCATTACAAGACAGCCACTTGCCAGCAAAGTAAGCAGTACGGTCTTTTCTTGCTTCTTGCGTACGAGAATCGTCGAAGTATACACCACCGGATAGCGTAGTAGCGTTTGCAAGCCGCGACAACAACCGGGTGACAGCGCATTCATCCCGCGTTCGCCCCGTAGTAGATGGCATATTCGGCAGCGCGGGGCGCGTCCAGTGCGAACGACGCTGCGTTTCGGCGGCAGGGGAATTTCGGTCGCTGTAAAAGCGGATGTTTCAGTATGAACTAGGCATAAAAGGCCGAAAGCGGTCGCTTTATGAGGTTGGTGGTGCTGATCAACGATTTACTAGGTACTGCACTATGGGATAGCATGAAGTCGTGCCATGGGCTTCACAGGCTGACGAAGAGTACGCATGTAGAGCACTTGTAAAGATGCCTTGATGGCAGGCTAAATCCTGGCCATCAGCGTTACGTCCGCCTACTTCAACCCACACAAACCTCATCACTTTTCACTTTGAACAACGTAGTGGAACGTTTGAACCATAGAACTTCTGATCTTCCGTCCACTTTGCCCACCTAATAATATTACTTCGTGAATGTGCCCTGATTATTATTATACTGAGAACGACACCTTGAGATAGTGCATACTAGCCTCTGCCTTCCTCTCACCTCTAAAATTCGGTTTTTTCTCAACGCACGTTAACATGGTATCCAGAAGCGCGCTAGAGTATATGCAACTGAAACAGGAGTTAGTTCTGATTTTGTTTTCACGGAATCAGAACTGATTTCGTAAAAACGGAAAGATGAATCGTCACACGGTGTGAATTGCGAAACGAGTGGGTCATCCGATGCTCCAATCCATTACAAAAGCTTGTTCTTTATCACAACAACTCTGGCGCATACGCATAACAGGCCTCATTCTTCATCGTTGTAAGCTACTGTATGAAAAATTGGCACAAAATTTCTTGCATGTGTGTGGCGGATACCACACTTCTAAGAATCACAAAGAATTGCAAAGTGACACGCTACAGAGAAATTAATATTATTTATGGCATAGTGGATACCAAGCAAGCCTGCTTGTAGCAGTTACCCAAAGAGTGGTAAAAAAAGGCTTGGGAGGCCGCTCTTGGAGATTTTGCCATGACTGTGCTGCGCGGTCCGCGCAGGACTTGTGGTTTTTTTAACGCGATAGCGTTAGAGAGCTCTTGTCGCAGAAATTCTGCTTTTGGCGTCGGCACCATTGGTTGTGAGCGAAAAATCATCTGTGAGCAAAAAATAGCCGAGAGAAGGAAAGAAAACAAACAATAAAATTTTGGTCCCATTCATATTTGAACCTGGGCGATTCGTGTGGGAAGCAGGTGTCCTAACACAAAGTCACGATGTTACTTGCAGCTTGATAGAAAGAAAAACACTACATAAATACCATGTAGTGAAAGGAGTCTCCTTAACACTTTTTGTTCGACAGGTCTCACGACAAAAACGAGCCCATTCGGTGATTTGTAGCAGATTTGGGAAGCCATTAAACTATGCAAAAAAGGCCGAGATAGTGCAGCCATCGCCACAAAATACACACAAAAACTTACAAAAAGCGCTAAATGTAGACAAATATGTCCATCTAGCACAAAATATATCATGCTTTCCCAGAGATCAAGCAAATAGCTATTGCTAGATAATGTTTTGCCATTTTTGAGGCGCAGTGAGAATCTTTATGGCCACCCGAGATGGCGAGCTCGTGGCGTGTCTCTTGGACGCCATGCGACTCTTGCTTTAGATCAAAAACCTGTATGTACTATTATCGTGCGTGTGCATGTGTGTGTGTGTGTGTTTGTGTAATTTGTGAGATATTACGAAAAACGTGTCTCGACAGCAGCAGGGCGCCGTTATAGCAAAGGGAAGTGGCCACACTGCACAGTCACTGCATTACTAGTTATACGTCGCGATTGCGCGCGCGTGCGTTTGTGCGTGTGCGTGTGCTTGCGTGTGCGTGTGTGTGTGTGTGTGTGTGTGTGTGTGCACTTAGCGGTTGAAGGGCGCACTTGGGGTCTGATTTCGCTATCGCGTTCAACTCTTAAAGGCGACGTTGAAGGTTCCCCTCATTATAGTTGTGTTTTTGTGTTAATAGTTGTTGCCAGACGTAAGGTTATGGTGGCGAAGCAGAACACTGAGTTGACCACGTAAGAAAAATTATGGTACATAGAGCAAAGTACATGAGTGAGACGTCTACATTAAGCGCCTTCATGGGGCTTGATTTTACGTAGTTGTATGGTGTTGCAGCACAGTTTTCTCTAAGTGTGTCCACTTTGAGCATCCGAAATGCTGTTACCAAAGTTATTTCTTCAGCTGAACCTAATGAAGTAAACAATGTCATGAGTTTTGAACAATTGTGCCAACCTTAGAAACTACTTCTTCACGAGCATTGAGTCCTCTACCAGATGAACTAAAGGGTGTACTTATAGGTAACTATCTTTCATAGAGCCTATTTGTCTGTTGTAAATAGCACTAAAAATTTTGGAAGTCAACTGGAATGGCAGGTCGTCAACAAATAAAGGAAAATCGTTTATAACTGGAAAGATACATCGTCTTCTACCATGGTGTGATTATGTGCGTAATATGAACAGGAGCAGCAGCAATTCTCAATCAATAATGCAAGTATAATTGAGGCATTGCGCTCGTCATACTCTGTGGATCAGCCTTGCTTTTACTTTGCTGCCTAGAAGGAATCTTATATAATGCAGAACTAGAAGTTGGAGCCTTTGATCTTTTGGGCCGAAAAACTGTATTTTGAAGTAGTTTTCGAAACGGAAGCTTTAGCATCTGTCTTCCCTCTTTTGATTCTGGCGGGGCCTTTGATGAGATCAGAGGTCCTGCTGGGCTCTTCACAATTCCAATATTGTTGCTGCTGAACTCGAAGACTCATCAAATAACCGTTTAATAAAATATTTGCCGAAGGGCTCAACGCTCTCAATAAACACGAGACAAGAATTATTTTCATATGTCTTTTTTTCAGTATATCTTGCTTACTCAAAACCACTGCGGTTAGCAGGTATCTCGTAGCGGCAGCTTTCTTTAAATAACTCATTGCGTAAAATACTACAATTTCATGCTTCGTGCTTCTCTCTATTAGGATTTTTTCTCATTTGTTATACCTTTTATAAGGTGCACAGCCACTCGACGAAAGAAGAGGAAGAATTCAAGGAGCGCCCAGGCGCACCGATGCTCGAACAGGGGCAAACATGAGGTGAAGCCACAGTAGAGCATGTGGCCGCGCTAGCTGGTGTTGCCTACTTCCATTCCCGCAGTAGGTTTAAGGCTCGCAGTATTTATTCGAAGCAGTTATCGGGCTTGTGTAACCAGCTTGTGCAAACCCCAGGTAAAATGCGATTACCTGTGGTACTCCCAAAGCCTCATCTCTGTTTCGTTATTGTTGGTGCAGTTGCACAGGCAGATACCACACGCAATGGAGTGCTCGCCTAAGGCAGGTAAAAGCAGACTTTTCAGTCACACCAGATATTTGTGCGCCTTTGACGAAATAGGTTACATCTTCCTAATAATTGCAATTAGCCTGTATGACATGCCGTGTCTCGTAGAGCTACGTGGCACAGCGTTACAATCTCCGTTGTCACCATGGCAATCTGCAAGGGAGTCTTTTTTTATAAGGGCGGAGCTCGCAAATTACTCTTGCTTTGATGAAGCGTAGCGTTTCAACTGCTTCCTCAAACGCAACGCTCAACCTGTAAGCAAATACTTTTGTCTTCTTTACAACAAGTTAGGTTGAGAACAGTACCTACCAGCCGAATGGAAAACTGCAAAAATAGTGCCTGTCTCTAAATCTGGAGATACTTCTTGTCCGTCCAATTTTAGGCCTATTCCTCTCACATGCACTTGCTGCAAAGTATTGCAGCATATTATACTAAAATCTATTACCCAGTTTGTTGAGGAAAACTAAATTCTCCACCCCTATCAACATGGCTTCAGGGCTGGTCTTTCTACCGTTACTCAACATGTGAAAATTCTGCATGTTTTCTCTAAAGGAATAAATGACACGAATATATATATATATATTTACTAGACTTTTCAAAGACATTTGACCGTGTCTATCATTCCAAACTTCTTCAAAAGCTCAGACATATTCTAGGGGATAGACCATTTTTTCGCTGGATTAGGTACTATTTCACTAACCAACGCCAATTTGTCCAGTTAGGAGCCACAACTGCGGAAGTTATGCCGTTGCTTTCTGGAGTACCCCAGGGTTCAGTTTTTCCCACCGTGGTGGTTTAGTGGCTAAGGCACTCGGCTGCTGACACGCAGGTCACGGGATCGAATCCCGGCTGCGGCGGCTGCGTTTTCTATGGAGGCGGAAATGTTGTAGGCCCGTGTACTCAGATTTGGGTGCACGTTCCCTTGGCTCTATTTTTACCGCGCCGTGGAGGATTAACTACGCCTATAAAAGACCCTTGTTTTGATCACAGGCGTAATCGCTGGAAAGAAAAATAAACCTGAACCATGAAAAATTAAACTCTTTGTGAAAGGCTATTTAGTGTTTATGCTGTAGGCTTTTACCACTCTGCGTGAAAAAAATGGGCAGACCCCATTTACAGTGCGAATCGATGGCATGCGAAGCACGAATGAAGAAGGTTGATATGTCACTTTAGATCAGCACGACGTTTTGAGGCGGAGGTAAATTATGCATATATGATTTCCATGTGATGACTATCACGTTTGGACGTGCCCTTACGGTGTTGCCGAGGCCACAGTGTCTTATTGCCACTATGTTTGATTGTTGCCATCTTATTAGCAGTTATTACTAACATGTGGGAACGTGGAAGAGAACCCAGGGCCAACTTCTCACTCAAAGTCTGAATCCACGTCAACCAACGCTATGTTCAAGAAGATCCTTAAACAACAAACGAAAACAACCGAAACGCTTAAAGAACTTACAGCTAATTTAAGACAAATTGAGGGTGTGGTATCTACTATCGAGGAAAAAATTACTGCCATGGAAAATGAAATCGGTCAGCTAAAGCAATGTAAGGAAAAACTAGCAGAGTACGAAAAAAACTGCCTAGGCATGACTCAGGAAATAGTAGAACTGACAGCTAAGGTTGACAATCTGGAAAACAGAAGTCGTCACAACAATCTCATAATATTTGGGGTGAATGAAGAGCCTGATGAAGATTCAAAATCACTGAAAGAAAAGGTTCATCGAACTATTTTCACTAATATACTTGCTATTGCCGTAAAATCTGTTGAAAGGATCCACAAAGTAGGCAATCCTCGTAGAAAACGCCCACGACCAATTGTTCCACGACTTTTCAATTTCTGTGAGAAGTTTAAAATTGTCTCTTGCTGTACCAAATTAAAAGGCACAGAAATATTGATTTCGGATGATTTTTCGAAAAGGGTGAGAGATATGCGCAGTCAGTTGTGGTGCTCTGCCGCAGACGCGAAAGCACAGGAAGTGAAGGTGTCCCTCGTGTTTGACAAGCTAAAAGTCGATGGCAAAATGTTTGTCAGGGACCACGTACAGAACGCCAGAGTAGAAGCTGCTGGAGAGTACTCTCGATCGAAAGGAGAAGACGAAAAGCTTGAGAATCTTGTCCTTCAATGCCCGCAGCGTAGTAAACAAGCTCAGCAAAATCGAAAATTTAATTCTGTGTCATCACCCGCACGTGCTGGTAATTACCGAAACTTGGCTACATGCTGGTGTGTTGGACTGTGAAGTAATTCCGGCATCATATAAACTACTCCGTAACGACAGGACTTCCAGAGGTGCTGGCATAGCGATAGCCATTAAAAACAACATCATGTTTTCTGTCCTTGATGGAATTCCCGAACACGAAAGTTTATGGTGCAAAGTATTTTATTCTGGCAAGACGATGTTACTTGCTGGCATATGCCGCCCACCCAATGCTGCGCCCCAGTATCTGGAAGCTGTTCACTACTATCTTTCACATCACACAAACTCAAGGTCAAACATAATAATAGCAGGGGATTTTATTCTGCCGGGGACAAACTGGACTGACATGTGTTACGACAGTGGTGATGCCAGAAGTGTGGAATCGTTGTTTTTCACTGCGTTCATTTTTTCGCTGCACCAACTAGTGTCCGAACATACGAGAATGAGGGCGTCGCCCTCTCTTCTCGACTTCATGTTCGTTGAAAATACGCTTCAAAACAGCACAGTTAGCGTAGAAGAAGGTACTTCAGATCATAGGTTGCTTGTCCTGACTTTCCCTATCACAGTTATTCCCACATATACCAAACGACCGTGCCTTTACGTAAAAGATTATGCGCGCGCAGATGATGACAAAATATCAGATATGTTAGAACGCAACCTCGACGAATTTAGCGCCCTGAACAGTGTTCCGGAATCGTGGACACGTTTTAAAGAAATAATATATCTTTGCGGAAACAACTTCATTTCCCAAAGAAAGAAACAGGTCAACAAAGATTACCCATGACTAACACGCGAGATAGTTCAGTTGAAACGAAAACTGAAACGGCGACGTCACACAAAGGGAGAAATAAACGGAATCATTGGTATCGTTGGCACTATGCGTGATAAAGTACGTGAAGCGAAATCAAAATTTTACGGTGTAACTTTGCCAAGTTTTATAAAGGATGACCCTCAAATATTTTGGCGCTACTTGTCAGAAGATAGACCAACCATTGCTCAAATCAAAACTGGGAATAGAACACATACTGAACCTAAAGACATTGCGAATCAGCTTAACAACTATTTCCAGTCAGTTTTCACACACACTGCTTCACAAAAGCCACTGGCGGCCTATCCTGTTGAGCAGCCTACGGAAAAATTATTTATAAGTAAAGAAGGAATATTACATTTATTGAATAACCTTGACGTAAGGAAGTCCACTGGTCCCGACTCTATCTCTAATGCATTCTTGAAGCGATATGCTGCCTGGATTTCAAAATATTTATTTATAATATTTAAAATGTCTTTGGATACCTCGAGTATTCCTGATGACTGGCGCATTGCAAAAATAATTCCAATACTAAAATCTGGCTCTAAATTTGAACCAAGCAACTACAGACCTGTATCATTAACAAGCACGTGTTGTAAGGTGATGTAACACATAATTTTTAATTCTACTATCAGTCATCTAGAAAGGAATAACCTTATTTATAACGAACAACATGGATTCAGATCTGGGTTGTCAACACTAACACAGCTGGCCGAAATAACTAATGACCTCGCCAACGCTGTTAATACCAACAGTCAGGTTGATGCCATATCCTTAGACTTTTCCAAGGCGTTTGACGTGGTCGCACATGAAGATTTAATCACAAAACTACATGCTTTTGGTATTGATGACACCTTAATCTCGTTGATTTCCAGCTTCTTAATGAACAGAACACAACGTGTAGCCGTTAACACGGATATGTCCAATAGCCTCCATGTGTACTCGGGAGTACCGCAGGGTTCAGTCCTTGCGTCTCTACAATTTCTTATTTATATCAATGATATCCAATTTTGTATACAGTCACCAATCCAGATGCGGCTTTTCGCAGATGATTGTGTCGTGTATACAGTTGTAAGACATTCAGAGGACCAAATCGGCTTGAATAACTGTCTAAAAAATATTTGCGCTTGGTGCCAAAAATAGGGCATGAGACTGAACGCATCTAAGGCTAAATGTCTCATATTCACTAATAAGAAGAATCCGCTTAATTTTTGTACACTTTAGAAAATATTGAACTCCCTAAAAGTGATCAGGTGAAATACCTTGGTGTCACGCTTTCAGCAAACTTAAGTTGGGAACCTCATATCGACACCGTCTGCAAAAAAGCGAGAGGGAAGCTATCCTTTCTTAGAAGAAGGTTGCGAAACGCTCCGGCCCAAGTCAAATTAAATGCATAAAAGACTCTTATTCGCCCTACCTTAGAATATGCCGACATAATATGGAGTGCCCACAAACAACACCTAATAGACAAAATTGAAAGCATTCAGATATTAGCTGCACGGTTCATCTACTCTAATTATTCGCGGCATTCAAGCGTCACTGACCTAATATTTAGAGCGTATCTTCAGCCACTTTCCAAACGACGAATAATTTCTAGGTTAAAGTTCCTATACTTACTCTATCACGGTCATTTTATGATACCACGCAATCTGTACTTACAGGACCCATTTAAACACTCACTAAGGACAAACCACAATAAGGTAATCTTTCAACCTGCTAGCCGTGTCAGTACACATAAGTATTCTTTATTCCCAATGGCCATTAGTTTATGGAATAGGCTGCCAGTCAATGCTGTGAATTGTTCTACGCTGTAATCTTTTGTCAACTGTCTAGAAGAGATTGATTTTCCTAAAGATGTATACATGTGAATCATGAAGTATCCTATGTGTACCAATACTTTCTTTCTTTTCTTTTTGTGGAGCGTTATTATGCCTCATGTTACTTGTATGTATCCACTCCTGCATGAGCCTGATTAGGGCCTGCAGCATGTACAAATAAAAAAATAATAAATTTACCTTCGTAGTATATTCACGTCACTAGATACCAAATGTGGTATATGTGAAGCTAGCGAAACGCTCGTGAGCGTACTATGAGCGTAGCATGTAGTCATGTTTGAAATAGCACGCATGTCATGATTATCTTGTTTCGACGTGTCATTTGCATTTGTCGTTCATTCACGTCACGTGATACCAAATTTGGTATATGGGTAACTAGTGAAACGGCTACGAGTACGTAATGAGCGTAGCATGTGGTCATGTTTTGCATGACACGCATATAATGATTATCATGTTCAGAAGTGTCATTTATCTTCGTAGTTTCTTCAACTCTTGCAATACCAAATTTGGTATATGTGAAGCTGGCGAAACGGCGGCGAGCGCACGTAGCGTTAATGCGCGCGCACGCTGGGTGCAGCGACGCTACGCTAGCAAACCTCCAGCACACTTTAGTCTGACGCTGGGTGTGACCAGCGTCTCTCGGCAAGACCCAGCCGCAACCGGCACGAAATTCGACACGCTGAATTTCGCGCCGGCGATGTTACCCAGACAGCACCGCGTCTGCCTAGCTTCGTGACGGAGGGACGCCGGGCGTGCTCAAACGCGCATGCGTCAAAGCAACGCAGCGAGGCGCGCACCTGCGAGCATATGCCAGGCAGATCGGCGGCTGGCGTGGCATTTCCGGCGTTACTCGACGAAACGAACGCTGGCGCGTACGCGCGCCCGGTCACGTCGAAGTGTATTGGCACCTTGAGAGTCGCACGTAGTCATGTTACACGACATGCATCTCATGATTATATTATTTGGACGCGTAATTTACTTATGTCATCCGTTCGCGTGATGTAATACGGAATTCGGTACATGTGAAGCTAGCGAAACGGCCACGAGCGCATCATGAGCGTAGCATGTAGTCATGTTGGTACATGACACGCATCTCATGATTATCATGTTTGCACCAGTCACAAACCTTCGTACTCTATTCACGTCCCGTAATACCAAATTTGATGTATGCGAAACTAGCGAGACGGCCGCGAGTGCATCATGAGTGTGGCATGTAGTCATATTACATGACACGCATCTTCTGATTATCATGTTCACCCCAGTCACATGCCCCGCCGCGGTGGTCTAGTGGCTAAGGTACTCGGCTGCTGACCCGCAGGGCGCGGGTTCGAATCCCCGCTGCGGCGGCTGCATTTCCGAAGGAGGCGGAAATGTTGTAGGCCCGTGTGCTCAGATTTGGGTGCACGTTAAAGAACCCCAGGTGGTCTAAATTTCCGGAGCCCTCCACTACGGCGTCTCTCATAATCATATAGTGGTCTTGGGACGTAAAACCCCACATATCAATCAATCAACCCCAGTCACATACCTTCGTCATGCATTCACGTAAAAGCAGCAAGACCATGAAATGCAAATCATGACAATCATGAAATACGTGTCCTTATAGTGATGTTCTGACTAGTCAATTATGCTCTTCATACAGTCATCTTATTTCATACCACGTTTGGTATTGATACCATCATCTAAACGGCCAGGAGAGCTAAAAGTCTTAGGCGGCTAGATAGATAGATAGATAGATAGATAGATAGATAGATAGATAGATAGATAGATAGATAAATAGATAGATAGATACGCTCAACTTTGCCGATGTTCGCTAAGAAATGTCTGGCATTTAAAACATTTAAAATCGTCAGCTGCGAGATCTCGTCGGCGATAGAACCAAGGCTCCATGCGGGACTGCGGAAATAAAGTGAGCGCAGGACGCAGACATAACACGGAGTTCGGTCGTTCTCTTTTCTGGAAGTGCACCAAGCACACGCAATTTCTCTAGCAGCGAGAAAGTGCATTTTGGTCAGTGTAAAAAATCTAATTATCTGATTTGTTATTTCCAGTTTGTTGTGTTCACAGCCAACCATATTTAACCTCTTTACAGTCAGGCAAGAGATAAGGTCTGTTATGCTATCACTTTTCAAATCGTTGAAACTGAACCAATGGGTGAATGCATCTTCTATAGCTTTGACCAGGTCTGTTAAGAACTCGGACGGGTACATAAAGCGTTATTCTGCCAGACGCAAGCTGGCATATACCGAGTGAAGCAACAATCTGCTACATTGGTTGCACTTGGTCTTTTTCACTATCTTCTGGGCCACATAGCCACTGACGTTACAAGTGGTCCGAGAGTCAGTTTTGCGTCTAATTAGAGTGTGGTCAAGGAAAGCTTCACAAGCAACTTTAACTTCATGAGCCTTATTGAGGCGCCCCACATCTAGCAGCTCATACAGCTTATTCTGAATATTTATTGAAATATTGTGGATGCCCGGACATAAAAGGCTACTCGGAACTCCAGAAGGTGTGTTTCCTCTGGAGGGTGACTGTGCCAAACTGTAAAAACTGAGGCAATTCAAAGAGATCAGATTGTGTCGGTGAAAGGTGATAACTCAAGCCAGGCATTTGCTTCAGAATTCCAAAAAAATTAAATACGTCTTGGGAGAGGCGAGATGTCATCATGTATTCATAGCCCAAGGTTTTTTTGACATACTGCCGGATGGGAAGGGTGCTGTTGAGAGTGACGTTTAGTCCTTCGGCAGTTGATTCACTCAGGAACCTACCCTCCTTAGGTACAGCTTTTCCCAAGTTGCTAAGAACCCATTGATAACATGCTTGTAGCTACGAACGATGAATCTTTCGTCGAAATGAGCTTCGCACACAACGCAGTTCTTTTCCAGTGGCTTGTCAGCGCGAGGAATTGTACGCTACTAGGCGTTGAGCTATTCATATGCGGCAAGAGCAGAGAAGAGAGACGCTTTCTTCCCTTGTTTGCGGGCCGAAGCATATTTCGCATTGCATCCAGGTGCAAAGCAATGTCTTTGCTGTTTACTCATCACTGTTGCATGGTTACATTAGTATGTATTGATCCTGAAGAAGTGCAAATAGGCAAAACGCAGACGTTGCGACTTGCGAGCACACGAGTAGGCGACTAATTGTTCCGCGCTAGCGGCTGGCAAGCGCTCTCGACCGATCACGGTGGCGACTTGCCTGCCCCTTCATGGCAAAATAAAATACCAGCACGCCTCCTTTCAAGGCGCGGCCAGGACAATGCTGACACCTCTCCTTCTAGCCACCAAAGTCCGAGTATATTAGGCCCTCCATGATGCACTCGTGGCCGTTTCGCCAGCTCCAAATATACAAAATTTGGTATTATGGGACCTGAATGAACGGAGAAAGTATGTGACTTCTGCGCACATGATATTCATGACACGTGTGTCATGTAACATTTTACTACATGCTAGGCTCATAACACGCTCTCAGCCCTTTCGCTAGCTCCACATATACAAAAGTTCGTATCAGGTGACAGGAATAGAACACGACGGTAAAAGACACGTTCAAACATATAATCGTGTCATGGAAGTCATGTACGGCATAATTTACCTCCGCCTCGTGACGTTTTGCAGATTTTAAAGTGGCATATCAACCTTCCTCATTCGTGCCTCACATATCATCGATACCCCCTGTACGTGGGATCTGCCATTTTTTGTATTTTTGGAAAGATATCGAACCATGATCATTTTAACCTTCTGTAACGCTAAGTATGCAGCACGTTGGTGTCATCGTCGTGCTTCAGCAGTACAGCACCGACGCCACATGACGAACATCCTGACGTAACGTAAGAGTTGCTCTAACAGGCCCTTCTGTGCTGTCCGCCGGCACCATCTGAGACTGTATAGACGACACACGAGGTGCCACACGCCTTTGTCCGCTACGCATTCAAACATCGTATGGCGGGTCGTTTCTGTTTTGCCGCGGTTGGGCAGTGATCATTGGGAACGACGCCCCACCATGACAGCCTCTGATGAGTGGCCAATGCCACAGAGTTTCCCAATATACACTAGAGGGAACTCTGGCGCTAGTGTCTACGGCAGCTGCACCGCACGGCGCATCAGCGAGCATGGGAATGATGGATAGTACACACGTTTGTCTAATCTTCATACTTGTGGCCTGCTTTTGGCTCCTTGTGTGTTTGTGTGGCTTGGAGCTGTTTTCTCACGAAACAAAAATGAGCAAATGTTCAGAGGTTGCGCTTAACTGCCTTATTTTTTAGACTTGCCTTTCCAAATTGGATGACAAAGTTCAAAAGGGTTGAATATTTCTTTCAAAACAAAACTGAAACGCAACAATAAACGAAGCCGCAAGCACGATTCGCCACCCGCAAATACGAAGACTAGGCAAATTTGTGTACTACCCACCATTTCCATGGTCACTGAACAATCGCAGCGACAAAGTCCCCTCTAGTTAATTTTAGAACCTGTATGGTCGACGCGTCTCACCATCATAGCCAATCAAATTCCCTAACGACTTCCGGTACGTGTTCGCTCTGCAATTTTTCCACTGTGTTTACAAAAGTCATTAACGATTTAGAGTACTTAGTACTCTACTATGGGAGAGCACATAACCACCCGTTGGGCCTCATACATAATAAGACACTGTCGGCTACAAACGAGACACATGTGTTTAGAAAAAGAAATGGCAGCATATCCACCGAGTGAATGATGGAGACTGGGGTGACGCATTCGTCCGTCCATTCTTTCTTGCTTCCATTTGTCCATGCGTCCATCCGCACGTCCGTGCGTGCGTCTGTTCGTGCGTTCGTCCCGTGGTCGTCCATGCATACGCCCCTGCGTCCGTTCATACGTCCATCCATGCATCTGTCTGTGTGTCCGTTCGTCCATCTATTCAACACTCCAAGTACCACCATGTCGCATCTTATCATCATATTGTTACGCTCTAACTCAAATAATCGAGTTATATTTGTGTATGTTAACTCTGTTTGAGTATCATCCGTGATTATTTTCTCGATCTCTTCAGTTGGTATTTCTTTTTGCCTTTCTGAATAAATATTACCGTGTGGTGGCTTGTAATGCTGCCTTTACAATTTCATTTCTCTTCCAAAACTCGTCTTGATACCTTTGCGATCTATACCTACGCTTCTGGACCCATGTTCATTTATGTTCATCACTCTTAACCGATCATACTTCCTATGTGACATTATTGCGTAATCTATCGTCGACTGCAGCCTTCCCACCTCTTACGTTATCTGCCCTTCGCATTTCTCGGTGCTGTTGCAAATGATTAAATCATGCCTTTCACACATGTCCATTAGCATTCTGCCTGTTGGGTAAGTATATTCATCCGTATCTGTATATATCCGTAAGTATATTCACGATTGTTTCAGTTAGAGCTATTGGAAGGAAGGATGCTATGAGCGTCCCCTTTATAACGGGGTGGTGACAAGTATGCCACCAGGCTCGACAAAAAAAAAACCTTTTTTCTTTTTTTTTATGTTGGCCTAATGCCTCTACTTCGATAAATTCTATCTTAATGGAAAAAAGGTAAATTTTCAGCTTAAGTTCTCTGCCATTTACGGCACACTGTCCATATTTTATTTTTCCAATATTTATTTTTGTCCTTTCTCTCTAATTTTCTGCCACCAATACTCTAACCGTCTCTTACTTATTTCAATCGCGGGTGTGTTCAGCTTTCCATTGTTGTCCCTAAAGCCCAAGGCTTCCTGTAGGCTCGTGCCCAAACGTACACCTGGGTGGATATCTCCACATTCAATCAGAACATGCTCCGCCGTTTCCTTATCTTTCCCGCAGCATGTGCATTGTTCTTCTTCTTTACTGAATCTTGCTTTATAACTACGCGTTCTAAGGCAACCCGATCTCGCTTCAAACAGTAAAGCGCTTCCCCTTGAATTATCGTAAAATGCCTCCCTCCTTATTTCATTTTTGCCCTTTCGGTAGTTACTCAAAGCCGGTTTTTTCTCCATAGCTGCCATCCAGTAAATCCTCTCCGCCTCCCTGACTTTTCCCTTAACGCTCTTTGTTGACATATGGCTCACAATACCAGCCGTATATTTACTAGTGAGTCTTCTAGTTCTTTTTCTCCACTGTGTGTCCACGCTCTTCCTATACAAATAACGGAACACCTTCTCTGCCCATCTACTCTCCTTCATATTTCTTAGCCTTTCTTCGAACCTTATTTTGCTCTGCGCTTCCCTCGCCTCAAAACCTGCCCACCCCATATCGCCCTTTACAGCCTCGTTTGTCGTCTTCCCGTGAGCACCCAACGCGAGGCGTCCCACAGTTCTTTGATTTACATCCATTCCCAATTGCACCTCTGCCCTCATGCACACCACTGGGTTCCCAAAAGTAAGCCCTGGAACCATTACACCCTTCCACAGACCTCGAAGCACCTCATACCTATTGTATCCCCACAACGCTCTGTGCTTCATTATTGCCGCATTCCTCTTTCCTTTTGCTGCCGAGGCTTTTTCCTGTACCTCCATGTATCTATCACTCTCATTTACCCATACTCCAAGGTACTTGTATTCACTTACCCTCGGTATTTCTTGGCCTTGTATGGACACCGTCTGATCACAGGGATCATTGAATACCATCAAACCACACTTCGTTACACTGAATCCTAGTCCAAGAGCTTCACCTTCCCTTCCGCATATATTCGCCAGCTGCTGTATATCATCTCGACTGTCCGCAAATAAGACGATATCGTCCGCATAAAATAAACCTGGAAGCTTCTGCTCAATCATCATGCCGCCCTGTTTGTGTGACAGATTAAAACCAATGTTGCTACCTTCTAGCGCTTTTTCCATACTCACCATGTACAGCATGAATAACAGTGGGGACAAAGGACATCCCTGTCTCAGACCCCTGCTAACCTCAACGTTCTCTTTGCTACGCATTCCTTCCCACTCTATGCAAACTGTATTTTCTCGGTATATCTCCCTCAAAAGCTGTATACAGTCGTCACCCATGCCCATTCCTTTCAATATATCCCACAAAATTTCCTGATTAACGTTGTCGTATGCCCCAGTGATGTTTAGAAAAGCCACGTACAAGGGCCTATTCTCTATTTTAGATATTTCTATACACTGAGTGAGAACAAACAGGTTATCGTCTAACCGCCTGTCGACTCGAAATCCGTTCTGAAGTTCTCCCAAAATATCGTTATGTTCGGCCCATGTTTCTATTTTCATTTTTACTGCTTGCATCGCCAACCTGTATACTACCGATGTAATGGTTAGTGGTCTATACGAGCGAATCTTGTCCTTTTCTCCCTTGCCTTTATAGATTAAGTTCATTCTACTTTGTCGCCAACTGTCCGGTATTTGTCCGTCCTTTAAGCTTTTTTCTACTGCTTTTAACAATGCTTCTTTAGTGTTATGTCCTAGTTCGTTAATGAGGCTAACGGGAATCCCATCTAAACCCGTGGCAGTGCGCTTTGGAATTTTTCCTTCGGCCTTTTTCCAGTTGAAATTATCTAGTACTAGCTCTTCCTCTGTTGCTTTCTCCGCCACACTTTTACTCACCGGGGAGATCCCCTGGACGCTCTTTTGAAACGAATCGGCTGTTACCTTTTGGATGTAACCTAGCGCTTCGTACCCTTCCAATTGATTTCCTCCTTCATCTAGAATATGTTGTTGCGTTGTGACAGACTTCCTACCTAGCGCCTTTATGTGGCTCCAAAAAATCCTAGGCGCGGCCTCCTTTTTTTCGTGTATCTCTGTCATCCAGCGTTCACTTTCAACTTTAATTTTTGCCTCTACCAATTTCTGTACAAGGGATTTTTTCTCCAAATATATTTCCCATATTTTTTTGACTTCGTCCTGCGGCCGCTTCTCCTTTTTTGCCTTTCTATGCTTCCGTGATGCTTCGCGTCGCTTCTCGATCGCCTCCCGGATTTCCTTGTTCCACCAACTTTTTGGCTTCCTTTTTCCTTTCCAGCAAACGGTTTTCTTCTCTTTCCCTATCGCCTTCGTCATTAGATGTAACATCTCCCTATACTCCCAGTCCTTGCCTGGTATTTCGCCTACTTCTTCCTCGACTCTTGCGGCTATATTTATTATTTGTTTGTCATTTAAATACGAGCTGCCGGACTTTGATTCCATGCTCATATTTTTAGTTTCGTATCCCATTTGTAATGTTATTCGTTTATGATCACTACCCAAGCTGTTAATGCCTTCCTCGTCTATCCTCATTTCTGTCAGTTTGTGGTAAATTCCTTCAGTCATGAGACAATAATCAATACTTGATTGCTTGTTTCCGACTTCCCATGTGATCTGGCCGTCACATTTAGGCCCCGTGTTAACTATCTCCAGACTATGTTGCTCGCAAAGATCTAGTAATAACTTCCCATTGGTGTCTGAATATCCGTCAAGGTCATGTATGTGGGCATTCATGTCCCCTAGAAGGATGATTTCGGCCCCATTACCAAATTCCTTAATATCCGCACTCATGCAATCCACTATCTCCTGATTCTTTTTTCTGCAGTTATTCCCCGTCCACAAGTAGGCTACCCCTAGCCACGTTTCCTTTCCACCTACTGTGCCCAGAACCCAGAGGTGCTCTGAACTCGTCTGTTTCACTCTAACCCATTTGGCTCCGCGGTGAATTAGCATTCCTACACCCCCACCTTTCCTTTCCGATATGGTCCTGTTACACCCTTCCCAAACATAATTTTTAATATGTGGTGGCTCTTCCAAGTCTCTAAGGTGTGTTTCTGTAACCGCATACACGCCTATCTGTTCTTTGTTTAACTGCTCCTCAATCTCTAACCATTTTGCCTTCTTTCTGCCACCCTGCATGTTTATGTAACTAATTGCAACACGCGCCTTTTTCCTTTTTCTTTTACCTTTTTTCTGGTTTTTCGCAATTCTACCTGTCAAAGCGTCCTCCTGGTTGTTTTCCCTGTTACGAGCTACCCCGGACTCCGAAGGGCCCGTGAGCCCCCCAAAAAAGCTACTGCGCGTCCTGCCAGTCGCCAGCCCACCTCGTGTCCAAGCCTCTTATCGAAATGAATCTTGTCTCTTTGGAATCCACCCCACCTGTGCACTTCCCTGTTTAAATCCACTACCTCGAAACCCTTCTCTCGACTAATTCGCCATATCTCTTTGTTTGCGTCGACTACCGCTCTTTGCAGGTTGACGTTGCGTACTGGTACTTCCAGTACTGTGCATACTACAATTTGCACCTGGGGGGACACGGTGCGCATGTCATCCACCCCTTTCGCCAAGGTCGTCGCTAGTCCTGACGATTCTTTTTTCAGGACGTCATTTAACCCTCCCGCAATTACAACGAGGTTACGATTGTTAGCTTTAGCTGCGAGTTGTTCACCCGCTTGACTCATTACTGTCCCCAGCGTTTGTCCTGGGAACGTCCCTATCGCAACTCTCTTGTCGCCTTTCACCCTTTCTTTGATTGCCGCTGCGCATCGGACTAAATTTGAGTCACCGGCGATGATGACCTGTTCAGACATTCCTTCTGAAACCTGCACCTGGCTGCTGACTAGGTGACTAGCGTGAGTCACGGCTGCTGGTTTGCTCCCTCCCTCCCTCAAAACTACTTCCCGGTAGCTGGGCCCTGTGGCCAATGTATCTGCCTTTGTCATGCCTGTTTCCCTCATCTCTCCCGCACGGGGGGTCGTCGCCATAATGCTTCCGCCGTCACCTGCGTCTTCGTTCCCCTTCACGACCTTCGATAGGCCCTTCTCGGCTGCCCGGAGCCTTTCCTCCATGGCTGACGTTTTCTCTCGCTCCTTCGCCAATGCATTCTCCAGCTCTGCGATTTTCTCCATGAGCCCACTCTGGACCGCCATCATATTTTTCATTTTCTCCTCGAACTCGCACTGTCTACACTTGGCGTCATCTTCTGCTTTCTCTTCCGCACTAATTTCCACCTTCCACCCTATCCCGCACTCTGAACACTTTACGGTCTTTTTGACCATGGCTAGCTCAGTTTACCGATGCCCACGTGTTAGAAAACTGTACTAAAATACACTGGTCTAAGCCAAAAAGAACCACAATAATAAATAAATACGCTACACTTCACAGCACCTGCGCATGCACGTGGTCGGTCTACGCGCAGGCCTCAGCCACGTGGTGGCTGGAGAAAAAAAAGACACAGTACAGAATACTAAAAAAAAAAACAAACACCGTACTAGACCTAATCAAGCTTTACGCTAGCGCCTTACGTTCTCATAACGCTACATACAGAGGCAAGCTGGAAACATGCAAAAACACTTATCTGTAGCTGTCATTCCGGAGCTCTCCAAAAACACGTCCCATTACCATATAGAAGCAGCGCCACCCAGTGGACATTCCAAGAACTAAACGAGAGGTGGAACACGCACACTTTCTTACGGCTTGCGCTTCGGGTCTGCTTCCCACCTTGAACCACCTCGTGTTCGTGGTATATACTAGTTCACTGTACTCATGGCACTGCGGCCCAACGCTCGCTAAACCTTCCTAAAACCAAGGTTACGCCCACCGAGTATAACGTAGCAACCTTTTCCTGTCAGATAGTGCTCAATGTACATGCTAATGGCTGCTAATGGGAAATGAGAGACAAGAAAATGCGGCTTTTACTTTCTTACGGCTTGCGCTTCGTATCTACTTCCCATCTTTAACCACCTCGAGTTCATGGTATATACTAGTTAATTGTATTTATTCATGGCACTGTGGCTCCACGCTCGCTATTGGATTGGATAAACTTTTTTTGGTCCTCCAAAACACAGATCGCTGTGTTGCGGGCAGCTCCCACGTAGGGACTGAGATGCCAAGCCCCTCAGCCGCCTCGTGGGCTTGGTGAACAGCCCAGAGCTGATCTGCCAAGGACGAGCGGCGAATTACCGCCTGCCATCTGGCAGAGGTGATGTTCGATAAATGAGCGATTTGGGTGCACTGCCAGAGCATGTGTTCTAATGAAGGTATTTCCGCACAATGCGGACAAAGATTACTTGTGTATAGGTCAGGGTACACGATGTGTAACATTTTCAAAGTAGGGTACATCCGCATTTGCAAAAGCCTTTATGTAAGTGCTAGGGGCCGAGTTAGATTTTTGTGAGGTGGAGGGAAAATCCTTCTAGACAGGTAGAAATGTTTAGTGAGTTCGTTATATGTTGTAAGAACTTCCTGGTTAACCCCTTCGCCGGTAGAATGCCTCCCCGGGGAGGCGCGATTGGAGAGGTCTCGTGCCGCCTCGTGTGCTGCTTCATTGACATTTGGAGGGGAATCGTTGATTTGTCGAAGGCATGGTGTAAGAGGTTTATTAGGTGAGAGAGCGCCGCCGCCCAGCGCGTCGACGTAAAGTTCTCCTTCGGGGGCCGGCCGATAGATGGCGAAAGTGATTGCGGCCCGCTCAACCGGCTACGCTGCGCGTGCACGCTGGTGCGAACGCAGCCGCGGCGTGACAAATGAAAAATATATCGTCCGAGTGAGCGACCATTGGGAGTTCATCTGTGAATCAAGCGAATGTTTGCTTGCACTCCTTAATATCCGCTGCACCTACCCGTACAGCTATGACGAAATGCGATTGAGTAGACGTCACATTGGCCCCAGCGTGCGGCGTGTTTGCACAAGTTTCATCGTATTCTAGAGACAACTGCTGCTACTTGTTTTTTTAACATTATTTAGAGAAATTGCAACAACATTGAATGGACAGCACGGCACGAACAAGACATTAAATAATAATTGATTTTTTGAAGTTTGATCCCCGATCTTTTAGCAGTCATAAGGTTGTCAAACATGACACTCCTGTCGGCTTTTACGGTAAACCCTACCTGAAACGACAATCAAAAAACAACACCAACATTTTTCTATCCTCTAAACTAGCCATTGTACAATGATTCGACACATGTTTGCTTGTTTCTTCACCATTTCTTTTAATAATAGCAGTGCTCTGAAAACAATAACAGCGAAACATACAAGCTGAGTACACCTAAACTTATACGCAAATGAAGGTTATAAAAGCGGTATTGCACTCGTCCCGACATTGGGTGTCAAACATGCTTTGACATTTTTCGCAAGTCTGCACGCTCAGACAATCGATTGTTTCAAACAAGCTTTGACATTTTTCGCAAATCATGGCTGTTTGTTTCGTTCTTCTTTTTCAATTGCCTGCAGTAATGCCGCATGCGCAGCACACGTAATAATGCAACAGCTTTGCCAGCATTTCTTCTTTGTGAGCACTGCATGGAAACATAAAGTTTTGATTCTCCAGCACAGCATCAATGGTTTTGTCGTATACGTCTTGGTCACTATCATGTTTCGCAAAATGCTCTTCAGTGCATTTGAAAAGATCGAAGAGATGCATGTTTGGGTGTGTCAGCCAGCCCTTTGTCTCGCAGTTCACTAGGTCGGCTTCAGGGACATCTACAGTGCCTTTTTTTCCCGCAAGAGCCTCTTTGCAATTCGTGCAGCATGTGCAGCTGCCAACCTTCCGGGATACGAATCCTGTGACGTAGTAGACGATGCAGTCAACTACTGTTGCATCTGAGTCGCCGAAGTCGAAGAGGTCGTCGCACTCCCAGCTTCCTTCTTCAATCAGGGCGTCAAGTTTTTCTTTAAGTTGATCTAATTTGGCAGGGTGTTGCGAGGATGAATCACTGCAAATATTTCTTAAATCCGCCAAGGTGAAAACAGAAGCTTGCTTGTTTCCAGTACTTGTGCAGTTGCCGAACTGCGGTGGCTTAAGCAAGCAATACAGGCTCAGCATGCGGTATAGCTGAAGGAACGTGGGAAATGTAGGGTGTTCGTTCTGCCCTCCAGCTTGCCTGACAATACCAAAAAACATTAAAACGGGTCTTGATTCATTTTTGCTGTTAGAAAATACTTGAAACCGCGCTATTTCAGTAGGTAAACTGAAAGCTCCCGCACTGACTTAATTGTTACACGTAAGCCTTCAGTGGTTGACTGCGTCAAAAAAACGTCTTTGGAAATCTCTCCTTTCACGACCTCGGTCTTCCAAGAATCTAGCAACACAGATGCAGCTTCTAGGACAGAAAAATCTTTACATCCCAGTTTTAGGCCTTGGGAAACGCCGGTTCAGTGCATCAAAGAGGTCATTTAAAGAAAGGGTAAACTGGACTGTCGGCTCGGCATTAGTTAGACGTGGTGCGCCTTTCTGTGCGTAGAACATTATTTCTTTAGTCACGGAGTTACTAAAAATCTGTGTTGCAAGCCTAACTCTCATTTTCAGCATCTTAGATGGGTTGACGTGATTATACGTTATTTTTGGGCACACTCGAAGTTCACGACAGTGCTTGCTGTCTGCAACGAACAGGGCATCATAGCATGGCCATCTAATGAGCTTGCCATCTTTCATCAATACCTTCTTGTCGTATAGTCGATTCCTAATGCACTTGAAAAGGTGAGGGGTGTCAGATAGGACATACACCTTCCTTGAAGAGTCCAGTAAGTGCTAAAATGCATTCACCACGCTGCCCAGTGCGCCGCTGATCCCAAGCTGCTTCCACATGGAGCGGTTGGTGGATGCTCCATCACACACAACGCCGTCAACGAACACTCTGGCCTGCTCAAGTTTCACGATGCACTGAATCAAGCGCTGCGCCAAAAGAGTCCCCTTAGTCGGTCCTTTGGACGCAAACACTGCTACGGGCTGTAAATAGTTCTCGCCGAACGGTACAAAAGCGAAAACCAGGCCGTGATCTGCGAGGTCACTACTCTGATCCTTTGTTTCTCCATGATCAACGAGGCCAGTGTGTGTCATCGTTTTTGAATTGACGGATATTTCCTTCCTTACTTCATCATCATCAGCCTGACTACGTCCACTGCAGGACAAAGGCCTCTCCCATGTTCCGCCAGTTAACCCGGTCCTGTGCTTGCTGCTGCCAATTTATACCCGCAAACTTCTTAATCTCATCTGCCCACCTAACCTTCTGTCTCCCCCTAACCAGCTTCCCTTCTCTGGGAATCCAGTTAGTTCCCCTAATGACCAGTGGTTATCCTGTCTACGCGCTACATTCCCGGCCCATGCTCATTTTCTCTTCTTTATTTCACCTATGATATCCTTAACCCCCGTTTGTCCCCTAATCCACTCTGCTCTCTTCTTGTCTCTTAAGGTTACACCTACCATTTTTCTTTCCATTGCTCGCTGCGTCGTCCTCAATTTAAGCTGAACCCTCTTCGTAAGTCTCCAGGTTTCTGCTCCGTAGCTAAGTACCGGCAAGATACAGCTGTTACATATCTTCTTCTTGAGGGATAGTGGCAATCTACCTGTCATAATTTGAGAGTGCTTGCCGAATGTGCTCCACCCCATTCTTATTCTTCTAATTCCTTCTTATTCCTTACTTGAATTTCGTCAAATATCAGCATCCCTCTGCGCTGAAACTGTGGCTTAGAGGAAATTTTCATCTCAAAAGCTTTGAAAAAGTTTTCATCGAAGCCACACTTGATGCCAACCATGCTTATGTACTTTCTTATCGTAGTGATGCATGGAAACGGCAGCACGTCATTAGTGCGCAGAAAAGCGTATGTAGCTGGGCTGCGGATGTTCAGAAGAAGACACAACAGGAGCCAGTCATCCGTATACCGCCTGTTTGTTTCTGAGGTGCACTTTGTGGCCGATATGCACTCTTCTAACAGAAGAAGCTGCGCTGGTGGCAAGTTGAGGCCCTTCAATTTTTCAGTGACGTCTTCTCCTGCAGCTGTGTAAGTTCCTACCTAGAAGCTCGCAACTGCTCTAACAGGAGCTTGTTCCTTCTTGCGAGTCGTGCTCGTGATCTTTGGAGTGCATAGTTTGCTCACCTCAAAGCGTGGAGCTTCTGTTTTTGAGCAGGGGCTACTTCTAACCTGATGCGCAATAATGGTCGATCCTGTTTGGCTCTTGCAGCTCGACGACTGGCATGTATTCGCAATGTATCAGCAAGGCCGCTGCAGAACTGACAGATGGTTCCACTGGGTGGAACTGAAAAGCACCTGTTGTGTCTCCAGTTCCCCTGGCAGTTCACAAAAGCACACTCAGGAGTGACACCAGGGAAATTCTTTAAATTCGGCCCTCCGCAACACACGCTAGTGCTGTTCATGACGCTGAGCATAGTATCCAGTTCCGATACAGTTGAGACTGACGGATTTAGGCCCAAAGCAGCAGTACCTACTTGCTTGCCAAAGACGTAGGCCTGCACAGTCATGTCACTCTTCACATGCAACGCCTTCCGATTGAACACCAGCGAAGAGCCGTCACTTGTCCTGTGCGTTTCCGCAGCGTCTATAAAGACGATGTCCCTCACGCCATCCGCGTCAGTGTGATGCACAGCCCACGAAGATTGTGGTAGGCTAATGCCAGGCGTCGAGTTAAAAAGCTCTACAAAAGATAAGTCACGCGAGGCATTTGCGTAGGCCTCGCGTGCTGCTGTCACAGTGCTGCTGTCACAGGGCATTTCAGCGCTTACTCCTGAAGCGCTAGAGATCTCACCAGGCGACGTCGGCATGGGCTCAGTGCTGCTTGCACTGTGAGATGGGCTTGTTGAAGGGGCTACACAATGGGCTTGTCGCTTCACTTGCTTGCGAGGGCTTTTGATCTTCTTGGAGAGGTATCTTGGTGCCCCTTCGAAAATCGACGGTACAGCGTCTTTCGCTAGGCCGGCTCTTCTTTTTCCAGACATCAGCACATGGCCGTGTATTTCCGCGGACCAAGTCTTCATGATGAAATGCGGGGCGAAATGCTTCTCGCAGACCCTGTCCGTCCTATGAAGCACGCGGTCCTTTCGAGGTATTGCACGTCTCTATGCTTTGAGCCTCGATGGTTGATTCGGCGGTGTGAAAAGCGAATACTTTTCCTTGCACGACTTATACCCGTTTTGCAAAACGGAACAAAGCACTTTCCCATCGTGTATGCTCTTGAATGAGTTCTTAGTTCTTGAGCACAGTTCAGTTCTTGAGCACAGCACGTCAAACTGGCACAAAAACGTCGCAGGAAACAGTACAAATGCCACGCACACAGGGGACGGAGAGCACTCACAAAACGAAATGAGCCGGGCGCGGGTGAGCGCGAGTTGCTAGCACCCTCTCTTGACGCGCCGCGGAAAGAGAACAAGGTCTCCCCTTGCCCGCGAGCTGCTAGCCCGCGCCGTTCGCTCACCTAAACATACCTCTTACACCTGTGGTCGAAGGTGAGCTGGGAGCCATATCAGAAGATGATGCGTTATGTTCTTGCCTTGCAGTATTCTCAGCGTTTGTTCAGAGACCATCCCCTTGGCGAACGCCCGTAGTGCTGCCATGAAATCACTGTAGACGACTTCAAAGTTATTCATCTTGAGTGCTAAGGTGACCACCACCTGTTACGCAATGATTGGGTCTTTCGTCCTGACCGTCGCTGAGTTGACGACATGACCAGCCCCATCAACCACCACTGCCACAACCACCACTGCCACCACTGCCACAACCACCACTGCCATTGGTGTAGGAAGCCCCGTCAAAAAATACGACCCCTTGTTCCTCGTTTGAGACTTGACAAAGTATAGTCCTGGCCCTCGCTACTCTTCTTCCGACGTTGTGTTCTGGATGCATGTTTCTTGGTATAGGAGATACCGTGATATGCTCTCTTATGTTGTCGGGGAGATCATTGTAACAGTGTCTGATTGCCTTTGGGTGTTGGCCCAGCTCCTGCAGGATCATTCTTCCCGACCTTGTTGTAGATAACCTTGCAAACTGTGCTCTCTCTTGTGGTTCTGCTGTTTCTTCGAGCGTGTTGTGAATGCCAAGCTCAAGCAGACGCTCGGTTCTGGTATGTATGGGTAGGCCCAGGACCTTCTTGATAACTTTCCTGAGGAGCACATTCAGTGTCTCGGATTCTGCTCTTGACCAGTTGTGTATTGCTGCCTCGTACGTGAAGTGGCTTAGAACAAACGCATGCATCAACCTGATGAGGTTGTCTTCCTTGATCCCATTTCTTTTGTTGGCCATTCTGCGTAAGAGGGGTACCGCACTGTCTGTTTTCCAACTTAACTTGGCTATAGATTTGCTGTTGGCGCCGGTAGACTCTATCAGCATGCCCAGGACTTTGATGGAGTCGACCCTCTGGATGGCATCCCCTTGATTTGTACGGAGGTGGATGTCTATCTGGTTTAACGGCTTCCGTCCCCTGGGCTTCGGTCCCCAGCGTGCAGTCCGATACCGTAAAAGTTCTGACTTACTCGAGGAGAACTTGAGCCCGGAAGAATGAAGGTACTCTTCTACGTTATCAATAGCCTCTTACAGAGCGCTCTCAATCTGCCTCTCGCTTCCACCTGTGCACCAGATGGTAATGTCATCTGTGTAGATGCTGTGCTTCAATCCTTCAATGCTCGATAATTTCTTTGACAGTCCAATCATGGCAATGTTGAACAGCATTGGCGAAATCGCTGCCCCTTGCAGCGTGCCCCTTGCTTCTAGTTCGATTGCTGCGGTCTTGATATCTGCAATCTTCATCACGGCTTTCTCATTTGTAAGAAATGACCATACGTAATCATAGAAGGCTTTTCCCAGACCAAGCTTGAAAATTGCTTCGAGTATGATTGAGTGGTCAATGTTGGCAAACGCTTTTTCTATATCTAGGCACAGAATGGCTCTACGTCTCTGGTTTCATTGTCGATTACCTGGTGTTTGATAACCTTCAATGCATATTGTGTGGATAACCCTGCCCTGAATCCAACTATATTTTGTGTATGTATGTCATTATCTTCTAAGTATTTGTTTATCCTGTGCAGTATTGAATGTTCTGCAACCTTGCCGATACATGATGTCAAGGATATTGGCCTCATGTTGTCCAAGTTAGGGGGCTTTCCTGGCTTATGAATAAGGATCGTTCTGGCCAGCTTCCACTGCTCTGGCACCCTGCCTTCTTTCCATGCTGCATGGATCATATCCTTCAGGGTTTCAATTGAATCGTCATCAAGGTTACGAAGGGCCTTGTTTGATATACCGTCCGGGCAAGGGGCTGACCTGCCGTTGAGATCATGCAAGGCTCTTCTGATCTCCTCGATGCTAAAGTCGCCCTCAAGACCTAGATTGGGCGTGCCCTGGTAGTTTCTACTTGGTGGTGCCCATCCTCTTTTGATTGGGAGGTACTTATCCACGAGCTGATGCACAACTTGCTGTTCTGTAGTGGCCCTATCTCTATATGCAAAATTCGAGCGATAACATGCTTTTGATTTGTTTTGGTGGTGTTTTCGTTGAGGAGATGTTTTAACATATTCCATGTCTTGTCATTGCGCATCTGACCATTGACTGAGTTGCGGATTTCGTCCCATTGCTTCCTGGATAGTGTGCGACAATGTTCCTTGACTGATCTGTTTACCTCAGCTATCTCCTTCCTCAGTCTTCGTTTCAGGCCTAGACCCTTCCAACGGTTCAGTAGTGCTTGCTTTGCCTCAAGAAGATGAGCGAGCCGGCTATTCATTCTTTCAACCGGAAAATCTGTGGTAAAGGTTAGGGAAAGGGATTTGATGTCTTTTTTAATCTGTTTGACCCACATCTCCAGCCTTGTCTGTGGCCATCTTGTTCCATTTCTATCCGTATCTTCCTGAACTTATCCCAGTCTGTGAAGTGGAATTCTATCTGCTTTTTACGCTCCATGGAGAAGAACTGCTGTATATATTAAGAATGAAAATGCTCTGACGGTTGATGATACCTGGCACGATCTCTACCATGACAGGTTCCAACTGGCCTGCTTCTATCTTGAAGTCATTTGTTGCGTGCGTTAATTTGTTGCATACGAAGGTGCAGACTCCCCTCCCTTCAGTATCCCCTATTACAGGCCGGAATCCAGGCAACGTTGCTTTCGGTGAATGGGTCTCTTGTAATAATATAATATGAGGCTTTTCTTGGCTGCTCCTGATATACTGCTGTAGGGTTGCCTTCTTTTTAAGGTAACCTCTACAGTTCCATTGCCAGATACGAAATGCTTCACATAGCGCTGCCATCATGCTTATTACACGGGCGGCCAGAGCCTGATGCTGCATCTGTCGACAGGTTTCGTACCGATAGTATTGGTGGCCAAAGAGTTGAGTTTGGTGCATCAGGAGGCTTTGCTGTGTTGTCCAAATATGCTTCGACCTTTGTAATGCGCAAACTCATATGCTCTCCCAGTGCCGCCACGCTAGATTGTAGCCTACCCATCTGTTCGCTAAGATTGGCTCCTACTTTGCTGAGCGTGTCAAAGACCTCTTTCATATCTGACATGGTCGTTTGGTTGGCTTCCACATGTTCTGTCATGACTGCCCTTTTTTGCAGTTCTCGAGTCGCCCACATTTTCAACCACAGGGACATCAACTGGCTGAGGCATTGGCTGTGAATACTGTGCGCTGGTTAGCTTAGTGAGAAGATTTTTTATTTCCTTTAACTCAGCTGATAGCCTCTCATTCGAATTTGTCAGTCTCGCGTTTTGTTGCTCTAGCTGTGCAATTGTAACATGCTCTGGCGGCTTACCTGTCATCACCTATGCCGCGCCGTTGCGCACTCGCTCAGCCCAGCTGCCTTTCGATGTAACTGCAGGCGTCCTCGCCGGGTGTGCAGCCGTGATCTCGAACTGAACGCCAGGCAGCTGGCCATTCGGGTGCCACCCAGGCTGATCCCGACCCTGAAGGTGTCCTTGAGAACTTGGGCGGCCCCGTGATTGGGAGAGGGCCTTGGGTGTAGAACCTCTTCTAGAACGCGACCTCCCCCTGGAGTGGGGTCGCCTTTCCTGTTCTTGTGAAGTCTGGATGCTCTGGGCCCCGTAGGCTGAAATAAGCTGCTTGT
>NW_023607587.1:0-36261 GCF_013339725.1 Rhipicephalus microplus
GCTATTGTACGCTCTGCAGGCTAGTGAATAACTATTCCTATTCCAAGTGCACCACGAGTTTTTGGTGCCTGGTGGTGTCGCCTTGCCCAAGAGCCTTTTGTGATGGAGTGGTTGAGTGTTTGTTGGTATTGCTTCTGAATGGGGACACTGAATTGACCTCAGGCTCTGGTTATTCGGCAATTCAAGATCTACTTGAAGGTCAAAAATAAATACATGAGGTAATGGGAACAGTTAGCAAGAAGCTCGACGACTACATTGCTTGTACAAATCAGAGGTTAGATACAATTGAAAGTGAATTGAAGTGTCTAGCTGGTAAAAGTGTACAATTTGAACATAGTGAGAAAATAGTGGATCGAATATCGGCAGGCATTATTCAGGTGCAAGCGAAACTCAATTATCTTGAAAATAGAAGCAGACGTAATAACTTGGTTGTATATGATATGAGGGAATCTACCAGGGAAACGAGTGAATCACTCCGTAAAATTGTTCTGGACGATGTTTTTACCTCTAAAATGGGTGTCCCCTTAATGAGTGTTGAAAGAATTTACCACATTGGAACAAACAAGCGGGGAAAAAGAGACCGGTCATACTACGGCTTTACAACTATAAAAAGCTAAGCGCTACAAAAATGCACACAAGTTAAGGATCTTGGCTTATCAATCAGAGACGACTACTCCAAGCAGGTGCGTGAAAAAGAAAGTACTTATGGGAATACGCAAAATGAAAAAAAAACGCAAATGGTCACACAGTGAAATGTTTTTTTGATAAGCTTATCATTGATGGTAGAACTTACACTTAGGATAGTGATGTGCCGGATGTCGCTAAATTTAGACGTTCGTGATGCGATAACAAAAAAGTGAGACAAAAGCCCCAAGGCGCCCAAGATGTTGTCCTGCTGATGATGATTGCCGCAGTGTTAAGAAGAAAGCTCATGATCTCGATGGCCTTATCAAGTTAGTGAACGCCGACATAGTCATTGCTTCAGAATTTTGGCTTGACGAAGCAGTTTTGAGCTCTGAAATGTTTCCTTGCATTTTTCAAACGTATCGGAAAAACCGGTCAACGCATGGTGGTGGTGTTTTCATACTTGTAAAGAGTCCTTTGATGTCCGAAGAAATTTTTATTGATAACAACTAAACTGAATCTGTTTGGCGCCGCATAGTGCAAAATGATCGTTCTAGTTTTATTGATGGTGCTTTCCATCGGCCTCCTGTATTTAAACCAAGGTTATGCGCCAGCTGAGAAAATGGCGTGCACGTTTTCTAAAGAGTGTGTCGTTTTGATAGGGACTTTAATTTCTTTAATTTGCCGGATGCTAAGTGGAACACGGTAACTCTTTCTTAAAATCTAATGAAGCGATTTATTGTGAATTGAAAACTTTGACTGGCATGTTCGGCCTTATGCAGTATGTCTCAAGCCTTACGCGAGGTGAAAACATTCTGGGTTTGTTGTTCTGTAATACCCCTGATGTCTATTATGAGACAAACGTTGTTTATGGTATTAGTGATCACAACGCTGTCTTGCAAAGATAACAAGATCTCTTCTAAATGCAAAGAAATGTGACTCTAGAAGAACCTTCTTTTATAGTAGAACAAGCAATGAGCAAATACCTGCGGGACTTGAGGATCAATTTCTGTCTTTTGAATCAGTGCAGAAGAAGCAACTGTTGAGCACCTATGGCAAGTGTTTGAGGAACGCATTACTGGGCTCATTGGGTGCCACGTCCCTAGCCTTTCAAGCAATAAACTAAGCGAAATAAAGAAACATTGGACTAATGGACATCCTATTCAGCTAATCAAAAAGCGCAAAAGGGTCGTTTCAGAATACTGCCAAGATGAAACGCCTAAAAGTTTTATTAGATTGAAAGATTTGTCATCGCTCTATAGAATTAAACTGAAGGAAGCCAAGGAAAAGTATTTTGAGAAGTTCGTCCACTGACCTTCCTAATAAGAACAAGTTTTGGTAGTATATGAGACAATGTGTTAGTGAGAAGGTTAGATCACCAAATCTACGTTTCAGTGGTGCGATTGTAACTGAGGATAGAGATAAGACCACACTTTTTACAACTTTTTTATATCGGGTTTCCGCCCTCCTACACAGAGAATTGTCGCGAATAAAAAACACAAGCGCTTGCCTACGGGTGAAATAGAGCTTTCAATAAATGGCATAATGAAGTTGTTACAGCGCATTGACGAAGGTAAAGCAACTGGCCCAGATGGAATATCACCAAGTTTTAAAACACTGTTCTGAGGCAGTAGCTTGTAATTTTTATGTTATCTAAAAAAATCACTCCATGAAGGCAACTTCTGATAACTGGTAAATATCCGCCTCGGTAGCGCAGTAGGCAGCGTGACATGACTGGAATATAGCTAATGTTGTGCCCATTTTCAAGAAGGGTTCTGAATGGGATGCATCAAATATTAAACCAATTTCTCTGACGCCAATTTGATTTAAAGTACTTGAACATGTTCTTTTTTTGCTTTAATGAATCACCTCACTTCAATCATTCTTGAGTCCTTAACAACAGGGAATCACACATGTTTTTAATGTACAACTCATTAATTTGAATTCTACCATGATATAGCATAGGTTTTAGATGATCAAGGGTTGCTGCCCGCTGTATTCGTGCACACACCTGAGGGCGGCAACTGCAGCACTCCAGAGGCAAATATCATCGGCGTATATGGATAGGAACACCGACTTTGGCAGAACCTTCACAACAGCCTACCTTCAGAAACAAGGCCTAACTATATATATCAACTGTGTAGTGCGCGTTGATGGCGTTTACACGCAAACCAATGACGCCATACCCTGTTTACAACAATAGGCAGAGTGTCAAATATGCACAGACGCATCGTTTCCTGGGCATAATAATCGACAGAAGTCTTTCGTGGAGCCCACATTGTGCGTACTTGAAGAAGAGACTGCTATCCATTGTGCATATAATGAAATTAATGTGCGGGAAAGCATGGGGAACTTCTGTGGCCTCCATGCTACAGCTGCACAGGGCCCTATTTCTGGGTCTATTGCGCTACAGCTTGCCGGTACTGACTAACACTTGCAAATCCAATACTCATTCATTGGAGAGTTTCCAGGGTCAGGCACTGCGTATCTGCCAAGGACTGCCCCGATGCGCTTTTACTTATGCCACAATCATGATTGCCAAAGACCATCCGGTCAGGACATATAGAGTTGTGGATTGCCTCAGAGTGCACATTTGACATGCTAGCCGTGTCCCCGACCACTACTTGGCCCTTATACTTTCCGAAAGACCACGTGCTACGTTTTCAGACGTTATAGCTAAGCACCTAAACAGCATTCCATCAGGATATACGCCAGCTGCGAGAATGGCATGTCCTTTGTGGTGCCTCGACCAGCCGCAAGTACGTCTAGAAATTCCGGGAATCAAAAAGAAAAGCAATCACTCCAGAGTAGCATTGAAGCAAGCAAGGCTGCTATTATTATATAAGTTGCACTTGGACCGAACACAGATATACACTGATGGGCCGTTCTCGTCCAGCAGCTCATCAGGTGCCGCTGTGATTCCGGCTGCAGCAATGAGAATCAACTTTAAGTGGTCGCATAAGACTACGTCTACGGCATCAGAGCTTGCTGCTATAAGAGAGCCGCTTTACAATATCTCGTCCAAGAGCGTCCTAGAAAATGGGTCATATTTTATGATTCGAAGCAGCGCTTCAGAGTTTGCAGTCTGCCATGCGTATACAGGAGGAGTCATGACCAATTGGTACAAAAAATAAGACATTGCCATTATGAAGCTCTAGCACGAGGGCATAATATTACATATCAATGGCTGCCTCAACATATCGGTATTACCGGAAATCAATTAGCCGATGATGCAGCCCGCTCAGCCCATAAAAGAACCCGTGTAGTCCCGATTCCTCTATCCAGGAATGATGCAGCAAGACAACTTTACTTGCGGACAGTCGAGATGATATACAGCAGCTGGCGAATATATGCGGAAGGAAGGTGAAGCTCTTGGACTAGGATTCAGTGTAACGAAGTGTGGATTGATGGTATTCAATGATCCCTGTGATCAGACGGTGTCCATACAAGGCCAAGAAATACCGAGGGTAAGTGAATACAAGTACCTTGGAGTATGGGTAAATGAGAGTGATAGATACATGGAGGTACAGGAAAAAGCCTCGGCAGCAAAAGGAAAGAGGAATGCGGCAATAATGAAGCACAGAGCGTTGTGGGGATACAATAGGTATGAGGTGCTTCGAGGTCTGTGGAAGGGTGTAATGGTTCCAGGGCTTACTTTTGGGAACTCAGTGGTGTGCATGAGGGCAGAGGTGCAAACGGGAATGGATGTAAATCAAAGGACTGTGGGACGCCTCACGTTGGGTGCTCACGGGAAGACGACAAACGAGGCTGTAAAGGGCGATATGGGGTGGGCAGGTTTTGAGGCGAGGGAAGCGCAGAGCAAAATAAGGTTCGAAGAAAGGCTAAGAAATATGAAGGAGAGTAGATGGGCAGAGAAGGTGTTCCGTTATTTGTATAGGAAGAGCGTGGACACACAGTGGAGAAAAGAACTAGAAGACTCACTAGTAAATATACGGCTGGTATTGTGAGCCATATGTCAACAAAGAGCGTCAAGGGAAAAGTCAGGGAGGCGGAGAGGATTTACTGGATGGCAGCTATGGAGAAAAAAACCGGCTTTGAGTAACTACCGAAAGGGCAAAAATGAAATAAGGAGGGAGGCATTTTACGATAATTCAAGGGGAAGCGCTTTACTGTTTGAAGCGAGATCGGGTTGCCTTAGAACGCGTAGTTATAAAGCAAGATTCAGTAAAGAAGAAGAACAATGCACATGCTGCGGGAAAGATAAGGAAACGGCGGAGCATGTTCTGATTGAATGTGGAGATATCCACCCAGGTGTACGTTTGGGCACGAGCCTACAGGAAGCCTTGGGTTTTAGGGACAACAATGGAAAGCTGAACACACCCGCGATTGAAATAAGTAAGAGACGGTTAGAGTATTGGTGGCAGAAAATTAGAGAGAAAGGACAAAAAGAAATATTGGAAAAATAAAATATGGACAGTGTGCCGTAAATGGCAGAGAACTTAAGCTGAAAATTTACCTTTTTTTCCATTAAGATAGAATTTATCGAAGTAGAGGCATTAGGCCAACATAAAAAAAGAAAAAAGGTTTTTTTTTTGTCGAGCCTGGTGGCATACTTGTCACCACCCCGTTATAAAGGGGACGCTCATAGCATCCATCCATCCATGTAGCCACCTCTCGTTTAGTTCTTGCAGTGTTCACTAGATGGTGGTACTTGTAGCTGATGATGAAAAGATGCAAGATGTTATAAACTAGAAAGCGGTACTTGTAGTTGATGAAAGACGCGAGATCTTATAAAATAGGAATGATGTCACATATGGCGCGTGTCATTGGTTGAAAGCAATCGTTCGATTTAGTGCGGCGACGTACGCTAGGGGGAGCGTTGTAATAAAATCCGTTCGCTGTTGGCGCGCGCTCGGAGTCGCCGGATGGATAAGGCTGCACAGCGGAGAGAGCGCAAGGCGGCAGCAGCGCGCGCTCGCAGACAGAATCCCGATGTGCGAGCGCGCGAGGCAAGGGACATCGCAAGCCATCCATCGTCTAAGAACAAATAAAAGTTGATTTGTGTATATACACACACAGCGTTTCTCACGTCTTTACATGATGATCGACTGGGCGAATTACACGGAAGATTCACAGTTTACCGATGAATCCCTCCGGAGCTTCGCCCATTCATTATCATTCACCCCATGAATATGCCGTAATTTTTTATAAGAACGAAAGGTAAGGGAAGGGAAAGAGGGAGATAAGATAGAAGGCGCGTGCAGCGTAGACTAGCAGCGCTTGTTTAGCGGTGGCGAACAGTTCGTGGCAGCTAGCTGATGACTGCGTGTTGTATACTTAACTGTCCCACCAAACGGATTCCACCCAGCTTCATGATTACCTTATTCACGTGGAGGTATGGTGCAAATATAATGACATGGTACTAAATATTAATAAATGCGTTCACGTAAGTTTCACTAAAAGGGTCAATAAATTTAGAAACCATTACATATTAAACAATTAAGTTATTGTGAAAAAACAGAAATACGAGTACTTAGGTGTCACGTTTCTTGAGGATGGGGGATGGTGTGAACAATTTGCCAGTGTTCTCAGCCGAGCTGAAAAAGCCCTAAGCTTTTTACAAAGAAATGATAAACATGCAACCAAGAGGATTAAACAGGCCGCATATTACGCCTATGTCAGACCGATACTGGAATACGCTTGTCCTGTGTGGGATTCGTTTCACAAAGTACAAATTCATGCATTGAGTCGATAGCAGCAAGATTTTTTCTGGGAAAGTATGGCCGAACTGAAAGCTCCCAATGTATGAAAAGAGAACCTAATTGGCAATACTTAAAAAATCCAAGGCGTAATCTACCATTGAAACTATTTTATTCAATCTATAACAAAGAAACGGGCAATAATCCTTCGGAATATTTAAAATCAGCGCATTATCAATCCTCTCGTCATGACCATGAATTTGAAGTACGGCTATACGACTCTGAATGTATCTGTTTCAGTAGTCTTTTTTTCTGCGCAAGCCATTGTCGAATGAAATATGTTACCAGCTAATTTAGTTGGTCGCAAGACTGTGGACTCATTCTTTGAGGCACTGTGCCCCCTAAAATAAAGCCTAATATGGCACTGCGGGTAATGTCCAAATGACATAAAAATAACCTAAAAAAGCCAACTGTTATCCATCGGTCAGTCTTTCGAGTAGTGACCACAGCACCATTACACACACAGGTATATTAGAATGCATTACGCGTTCAAACAAAGAAACGTGAGGCTTCTGTTTCCCAATAAAAAGCTAGATGGCTCTTGAATACGAAGCTACTTGTATTCAACAGCCATCTGTGATGCCCATTCGGAAACCTTAGTCTGTATTTAATTTGATTTTTTTTACCTTTTTTCGTTTTTGACGTTTATTGTTTGTGATTTTGCTCATGTAACCCCCCCCCCCCCTATGTGATACCCTCTCACGAGGGCCTTTAGGAGTATTATGAATAAATAAATAAATAAATAATAAGACAGCTAGCAGAATGAACAGGCCAAATACAGGTCAGCGAAGAGTAGGGCAACTGTGCCTGAATGCTACTATAAACGCCCCTACGTTACGTTATGTTTATGTATTTGAAAAAAGAAAAAAAAATACCCTAAAACCAACGTCATGGAATGTATATTGAATTGGTACTTCTACGTTTATATGAACAGAAAATGAGGCATTGCCCGTACGCACGTAAATTCGTGCCATGGTAAATATTCCCGGTAGTAGAAACTTGTGAGAGCGCCGCTCAATGGCGAAGTTTTTCACAAACTAAAACGCCAAAAACCAAGCAAAACCAGTGCTATAGAGTTTGAAACAATGTATACATTAAACTGCAATAGTAATACTGAAACAAGAAGGATCACCCACTTCTCAAAATTACCGTAACTATACACAACACGCAGTGCTGAGCTAAGCCAGATTTCCTGCAACGTTTCTGGTTTCTCAGGTCCTTTAGGGTTGATTTACGGCAAAACAGGCTTGGCGCGATATCGCACTTTCAATTGAAACCAAGCTCCGACTCCACGCTCTAGTGCGCCTGCGTGGGCAAGCTTCGATGCGCGACCGCACCGCTAGCGCTGGCGCCATGCGGCGCGGTGTTCGTACTAAAAATGGACGACCCTGTACATACTCTTGATTGGACCATATACGAGAAGTATCAAATGTGATTTGTCCTCTGCTCTGCTTTGCGATACAGCCACCCATCCTTTCTTCCTTAGCTTGAATGAACACCGTGCCCGATCAACCGATCACACTTCATTTGGGGAGTTTACAACTTCGTAAGCGGTGATAACATGATGTAGCTGAAAGCTCGATATCCTGATAGGCTCTAGCGCTTAGTGCTGACATTGTTCATGTACTTTTATATATTAAGAGGCGAGAAGAATGTATCGCATGTGCGAAAGGTAGCGATGGAGAGGGGAAAACCACCATCTCGTCTATGAACACAGTGTGGTGAGTGATTTCAACAAAGACTTCGTACATTACTTTTAAACTACATAAAACCACTAAACTCTTGGCTAGTCGCCCACATTGAGTATGTGGCACAGTTATTAGTAGAACAAAAACAAGGAAAATGCTCTGAAAGGCTCTTCCAGCTTTCGCTGTGACTACGCTGGCCGTTCCACGCAGGCCTGGCCTTTTTTTCTTCAAACTGAAAATGATGACCAGATTTCACAAGAAAGCTTTTTACACAATGCAGATAACTGCGCGGTCATTACGTGAGGTCTTAAACAAAAGCTTTGTGGTTTTTGTGTTCATGTGCCTGTGGTTCGTGACGGAGCACGTAACGCTGTACTTATAAAAACAAATTTACACTCCCGCCAAAGGGGCAAAGCAACAAATGCGATAGCAACATCTTCGAATGTTTTACGAAGCAAGGCTAGCATCTTTAGGAGAATTATTATTTGTAGTAAACACGTGCTTGCTAAGTGACCAAGTTCCCTGCGGCGCGGCCGCAGTAGATGACCACAACAAGGCTCGTGCATAGTGACGCCGTAGATATGCGAAGTCAGGCTGGCAGACAACTCATTTAGATCCGATCTCACGTAACTCTAAAAAAACGCTGGTGTAAGAGGACAAGGCCGCTCCAGGTAGACACCGTTCTTTGGTGTTGAGAGTGCAGCCCGTAGAAGCTCCCGCCTGCTATGGGCGCACAAGGCGCATGCTGATCGCTGCCGCGATGATGCTGCCCCTTCCTCTTTGTTCACTGGCGAGTTAAGCGCGCGCGCAGACGAGCCCCGCTGGAAAGTCGGTGTTCGCTCGACAGAAAAAGGAGGGTAGCGCATCGTTTCCCCGTATACATTTATACGTGAATGATGGTGGCGGCGGTGAGGACAAAGACCAACCGAGACTGTCCATGTATTTACTATCGCAAGAAAAAGAATCGGTTCCAAATCTGCATGTTTCACTGCAAATGTAGTCGAAAGACCACAGTCTTGCGTCTGGAGAGAGTGAACAAAACGCTTATTTGATATTCTGCGCAAGAAAATTGGTGAATGGTAATCTAGAGGCGCTGCGTTAGAGTGCCTCAAGCGCATAGTGGAGGCGAACGAGCGCATCGAGGCACGTTAGACACAACCGCCATTTGGCAGTTATCTTCGAGAACGAAGGCGTGCAGCCCGCGGAGAAAGATGCGCGCTAGTCTCGGAGGTGATAAGGTGTAGAACGCAAAGCGATGGGCAGATGCCACCACCGTGACATCGTTGCAAAGCGTTGGAAACACCTTTTTGAGCATTCAGTGCAGCGCGATAAACGCTACATTCCTTAGGGTTACTTGTGTGTGCCTCTTCTATAGTATAAAGGCTGACATACAAAACTTTGAAGTGTTGTTATGGTGCTTCAGATATGCGCAATAATTGCTTTTTACTTGACAATTGCACTACTATGAACGATAAACCTTGAGCAATATTGGTGGGTGCTGCGAATGGGGTAGGCTGTTTGGGGCCATTTGAGGTATCGTTAGGGAAGACAGACAGACAGACAGACCAACATTTTTTTTTGTCGGAGGTCCCCAAGACAGACTATCGTCTTTAAAACACACACACTGATGCTCCTCGGCGCAGCGTAGTGTTGTGTTGCATATTTGAAAGCTGCGTCAGGCAGTGCTGTCGGCTGCTACTACACGCCCCCAGGGTGGAGCTGAAGCTGCTCTTTTCCGGCATCAGAAAAGCTTCGTTGGTTATAAGACAAACATTCTCGCACATGAAACACACAGGATAGTTTGGGCTGCAAACATGATATATCAGAAATTATCGCACTAGCGTAAGATCAATGCATCGTAAGCGCGATCTGCAATGGTGGGAAACCTACAAAATTCATGAAAGCAAAAACGATTAAAATTTTTTTTTCATTTCGCTAACGCTCATAGCAATGAGTAATATGCGAAGTCGAGCGAAAGAGGTAAATTGTACTTAATAGCACACTGAAATTCGCGATGTGGGTAACATTTTTATTGTTTAGGTTTCTTTCGATCATGCTCATGGCTCTCGTTTACAAAAGCTAATCTTCTGCGTGCCCCTAGCATATGCCAATGCCTAATCAATGACCATGCACTAAAGACACCATTAAACAACTAAGCTCGTAGAAAACAGCCGGCCTACTGACTAATAATACAGAGGCAATACATTACCTTCTCCCTCGTGTCAACTTGGGCACGATGAGATATCAGCCGGATACATTTACGAAGCACGAATTAACACCCTAATCTGTTAAACGCACGTCGCTGCAAAACCGGGTGCTACCATATACATTCTCTTTTTTGTTTTCCGTCTCGACGAAGAGAAAAATGCACTTTGAAAGCACCAACAGCAGCTTTTTTGGTTATTATGTGCTCCGCGTTTAACCAAGCAGCCATGTGGATCAGATGCCGTGCCTTTTGATCTCGCCGTCCTAGAAACAGAGCGGCTTCAATGCTACAGCTCCGTATCACAGCTTCTATTATTCTTAGTATCTTGCATAAATGAGCTGTTTTTTTCTGGCGCGCTGTATATAACAAAGCATCTAATTAAACTGTGGCGAACGGAAACACCAAGACATAAACTTAACCAAAAATATTTTAACAGAGCTCGTTATTTTTTATCTTTTGTTCTTGTTGGCAAACTTTTTCAACTTCACACTAGTCGAACAACCGAAACAAAATATGAATAAAAGATGCGCCGTGTGCACTACCGGGGAAGCTGCCTTGTCGGTGCGTTTGAGCAAAAATGATTTCGGCGCAATGTCGGTCGTCGACAGTGCTTGCCGGATTTCTTATGTTCCGCCTGATAAGCTTTGATGAAAATATGAAATTTTCGTTAATCTCTTCACAGTGCCGATGTCATTGGTAATTCTTTCTTCTCTCCTGCCTATCATGTTTGTCGCAACATCACCCTGATTCATTAGTGAACTTGTTCTGTACGTTATATTTCCAAGTACGATGTCATATTCACACGAGAAACGTGAAATGTTTTCGACAAATTTTTATATTGTTTTATTCGCGACTCTGAAACAGCAGATAAAACTGGCAGTTTTGGGTTTACACCTACCGGACATAAAAAATTAGACAAGTTTGAGTGGCATAGTTAACTCAATCTGAAAGGTATTTTGCTATGTTACATTCTTTTCTGTATATGCATAAATCAGCCATTTTTATATTCGTTTCTCAAGGACGAACTCCACATTTAGTGGGAAAAAAATGATGCTAGAACAAAACGCGCAGCCGAGTCACTGCGAAACCCAGAAAAGTGGTCTTTTTTAGGTCGTTATAAGCTCTCTTGGAACAACTAACACAAATAGTCTTAGGAGGTACCCACTGGCCATTAATACATAAAATTTGTGAAGTGGGAAAGCAGCCATTATGCCAATATTGGTCCTTCTGCTAAGAAGTGACGTATGCGTTATACATCTGTATGAAATATATACACTGCTGTGGCTAATGGGATCAGTAGTTATGGTGGAATAATTTATAATGGATGCAAAGATTTATTCCACAAGTTCCTTGCACAATTTGCATAGTGTGACGCTTCAGTTTGTTTTACTATTCTAACGTGCCATATTACACATGTGGAATTGATTCCTTATATTACATGATTCCCCTATCGTTTGGCGAAACAGCTTCAATTGTCAGCAGGACTGTGTGGTAGAATGCTCGACTACTACGCAGAGAACCCGGCTTCAAGTACCATCTGATTCCTGTGAGCTCTTATTTTAATTACGAAAACCGTTTATGCCAGCGTCCACCACGGCTTCGCTGACGTACACTGTCGTCGATTATGGAAGGAAACACGCGAACGCGTGGCCTATGCTCTGCGGCGGCTCCATACAGCACCACCAACTGACAGCAAAAGAAAACACGTTCGCTTTCAGCTTCATCTGTTACCAAAAAAACAAGAACGAGTCATGGCAGGTAGACAAGCGGTACTAGATTGCACTCCTTGTCTGCTCATGCCTAGCGTAGTCCACTGCCAAGATATCAAACGTTGTGCGACCTCGGCGCAAGCTGCAGTATTCGACCCATATCACTCACCGCGCGCGTGGTGAGGGAACGTAAACTAGCAGCCCTTGTCTACCAGCCACGACTAGTTGTCTTGCTTGGCAATAGATGACGCCAAAAGCGAACGTACTTTCTTTTCTTGTCAGTTGATAATGCTGTAGGCATCCGTCGCAGAGCACAGGCCACACGTTCACGTGTTTACTTTCATAAAGAACGACAGTGTAGTTTCATCAAGGAAGTAGCGTTCAAAAATTTATACCAATAAATTTCAAAGAAAAAAACTTGGCCTCATATCTTCATACTAATCTGCAGATGTCGTCGAAAGACTCTAGTCTTGTATGTGGAGTGAGTGAACAAAACATTTATTTGAGGTTCTGCGCAAGAAAATCGGTGTAGGTATTCTGAAGGCGCTGCGTTAGAGCGCCTCGAGCGTGCACCGGAGGCGAACAAACGCATAAAATCACGTCACTCGTGAGACATAAGCGCCATCAGGCAGTTTTCTTGAAAAACGAAGCGCGTGTCTTTGAGACGGGTGTGCGCACCCGTCTCAGAGGTGATAAGGTGTAGAATGCAAGGCGACGAGTAGGTGCCATCAGCGTCTCGTCTTAGCAAAGCATTAAAAACACTTGCCTATTCGTGCAAGCGTTGTATGATCAGTGCAGCACGATAAGCGCTACGGTTCTTAAAATTACTTATGTATGCCTTTTCTAGAAAAAGACGCACATGCAGAATGTATACGTGTTGTTGTCGAGTGCCTTCCACCCTCCTGGAAAATTTGCAAGAGTGGTCCCAATTCTCAAACCCAGAAAAACGCCTTTATCCATAGATTCTTGCCGTCCTGTCAGCCTGACTTGCTGTCTTTGTAAACCTATGAAAAAGGTGATAGACGCTAGACTTCAGTGGTGGGTGAAATGTACGAACGTGCTTTAAAAATTATGGCAGGGTTTCGTAAAGGCCACTGCACCATGGATGCCATTCAAGACATTGTAACTTATGCAGATCATGAGAGGAGCTGTGGAAGAATCGTCGTTGCAGTATTTCTAGGTATAAAGCGAGGATTTGGCACAACCAGCCACGCTCATGTACTACATGGTTTAATTCAGTTGGGAATAGTTGGCAGAACACTTGGATGGGTTGCAGAATTCTCAGGAGACAGGAAAATATTCATTGACACCACTGACAGTAAAAGTAAGGAGCATGAATTTAGTCAAGGAGTTCCACAGGGCAGCGTAATAAGCCAATTTTTTATTTTATTGCGTTATGACTGAAATATCGCCTATCATACCTACCAGTTTGAAATATTTCATATATGCAGACGATCTGTGCATTTGGCTATCAGACACGAGCATTCAAGCAGTTCAGAAAAAACTGCAAGATGGGCTGACAATGATCAATGACTTCTTTAAGGGCAGAGGCATGATCCTTTCTCATGAGAAAACATCTGTACTTTCATTCACAAGGAATTGCCTTAGGAAATTCAAGATTTAGATAGGCTCTCAGCGCCTAGAACTTGTGGAACAGCACGAATAATTAGGGGTTATTTTAGACAGACGTCTATCCTGGGCACCACGTAGTCTCAAATCATTATATTACGCCGACTGACCGGAGTGAGATGTTTTAGCTCATGTTCTTCTTCATTGCGCGTAAATTCAGCAATCATTCGACAAAGAATAGCTTACTCTGCCCCAGTTTTACATGAGATATCATGTAACTTAGCGGAGAGGATTCAAAGATTGTTGGCCAGAAGCCTTCGTATATGTTTTCGTGTACCTCGGGCGTCTGCGAGTTCTTTAGTGATTGTGGAGTCTCGTCAACCGCCTTTCCGTGCTATGAGATGTACGAAAACTGGCCGGCGTTATCTTCGGTTGGTGACTCAACACGCTAATCATCCCCTATACTCAGCTATTCTGGAGAGATCACCTGCAAGAATACACAAAACTATAGTAGAATTCAGTAGTTTACTGCCTACGCACGAATACTGGCCTCCATGTGCATCCCACCCACCATGGCAACTCTCTACCCAGATATTGCAACTTTGATTCCGCGATCTAGTTGTAAGAATGATATGCCCATGATTGTAATGAAGCAATTAACTTTTACACACCTTTATACAAATTATGAAGACTATGTTCACGTGTACGCTGGCGGATCATGTCTGAATCAAAGCTCTACATCGGCATTCTTTGTACCTGCATACTAAGCGAGAAAAGCTTTTAAACCCAGCCATTTCACAACATCCACAACGACAGAACTCTATGCAATACTCTGTGCTTTACGCTTCATATGTTTAGAGCCAGGTCCACTTCGATGGGTAGTTATCAGTGACTCACAGTCCTCATTAGTTTCTTTAAAAGGAATCAGCTTGGGCAACAAAGCTAGTGAGCTCGCATATGAAATACAGAGGACGTATGCTATAGCAAAATATTTCAACCATACCATTATGTTTCAGTGCGTGCCAAGCCACTTTGGAATCACAGAAAAGGACATAGCTCATCACATTGCATATGCAGCACATCAAGAAAATATTATATCACTGCTACCTCTATTGATGAGCGATACACGGTGACCGATAAATAGACTGAGCTGTCAACTGTCTAAGGAAACCTGGTTCGAAAATTTTGTGCGAAACTCTTTGTTGTAGAACATTGATCCCGGTATAGAAATTAGTATTCCGTTAAAGGTTAACCAATCGGTGGAAACAGTCATCCATAGGGTTCGACTTGGTACAGCTTATACGAAGGCTTTCCTATATAGAATAAGGAAAGCTGGCAGTCCTACCTGCTCATGTGGATAAGCTCAAGAAGACGTGGAGCACATTCTTCTGCATTGTAAAAATCATGACGTACCTCGAAAGAACTTTTTTCAAAAACTCAATACTTTTCTAACCAGGTGCGCGAATTTGACTGTTTGAGATGATTGAGGGCATTTCCTACGCGTGACCGGTTAGCACATAGGGGAGTCATTCCAAACGACCGCTGCCCAAACTTCGGCAAAAGATAGACGGCTGTTTCAGGGCTCGGTGGCGAGGGTCGTCTGGCACGTGATACAACGCGTCTTTGGCTTTCGCACGGCGCGCATGGGAACGGAACGTGGGCTGTTTTCCAGACTGGTCTTTAACGTTACCTTCTACGTACTGTGACGGTGACGCTGTTTAGCGGAAGTACGGCACAAGCCGCATAGAGGCGCCTACCCCGCACTACAGAAAATACAGCTCGTTGTGTGGAGCTACCTAGATCAGCAACTGGAAAAGCATGGCGAAGAGGCCTTTCTTCGACGATGGCACACACGTTTCTTCAAAGTAAGAGAGGGACAGCTGAGGTCCAGTTGTCCCGTACTAGCCATGCGCCCACTCTAGTACGCATGCATAAGTGTTATCCTATAAAATGTGATTAACTTGATTCATTTTAATGTTTCTTTGACTTGTAACATTTGGATACCCCGTGATCATCTAGGTTTTGGTGCTCATTTTTAAGATGTATACACTGTCTTTACTTGTTTTCGATGTTTCATTTGTGTAGAGAAGCCGCCGAACACTGAAGTGGGTAAAACTCTCAAGTGTTCTCTAGTGGGGCTACCCGAAAAAGGACGCCGCTCGCGCTTGGAGTCCGTGCTTGGCCGTTACTGTCGCCATTGTCTATACTCGCTGTGTGCCTGCTAATAAACGCCATAACAAATTGGTGGAGAGTGCTACGATCCCCTTTGATGCCCTGGGAACTGCGCTCACGTACCCTGGAGTCTACCATGTCCCACGACGCCTCTCAGCAAACGCCTCCTCCCATGCCACCCCCTTGTCCCGGTGTCCCCAGGATCCGAGATCCACCCATCTTCACGGGCGCCGATGGCACTGACGTGGAGGACTGGCTCGCTATTTACGAGCGCGTGAGCGTGCCCAACAAATGGGACGAGGACGGCAAGTTGGCAAACTTGGTGTTCTACCTTGCAGGCGTTGCGAGCTTGTGGTACAACAACCACGCGTCCGATATCGCAACCTGGTCCAATTTCAAGACCGCTATCACCAACGTTTTTGGCCGCCCTGCCGTTCGTAAGCTGCAAGCCGAGCAGCGCTTACGCGAACGCGCTCAGCAGGCCGGTGAGTCATTCACCAGTTACATAGAAGATGTCCTGGACCTGTGCAAGAAATCTAACGACAGCATGTCCGAATCAGACAAGATCCGGAACGTCATGAAGGGCATTGACGATGATGCCTTCACGATGCTGCTTGCCAAAAACCCAGGCACAGTAGCTGAGGTCATCACGCTGTGCCAGAGCTATGAGGAGCTCCGCCGGCAGCGTTCGATGACCCGTCGCTCCACACCACGAGATGCAGGGCTTGCAGGCTTGGAGGCGAGCTGTGATCAGGTGGCACTGCTGGCAGACCTCAAGTCCTTCATACGTGAGGAAATCGCGCGGCAGTTCTCTATCCTGCACTTCGCCCACCCACCGGCTGCTCAACAATCGGCCACTGCTATTCTTCCACCCATACGCCGAGCAATTGAGCAGGAAATAGCGGAGGTCATGCCTGCGTACCAACCACAGCAGCTTCCGGCCCCTGCGCCCCCAAGTTACGCCCAAGTGGTCGCCAGGCCGCCTCCAGTCGTTCAACCGCCCGCCCCACTGACTCACGCCGAAGCTGCCGCACGACCTGCATCCTTTGCAGCGGCTACGCCGGCTACGTATGTTGACGTGACCTCTCAGACTCAGCTCCAGCACCCCCTGCAGCCTTTCCAGCCACCGTTCCGTCCATCGGCTCTTGCGTCATGGACAAGACCTACCCCAGCGAACCGATGGCGCACACCCGACAACAGGCCCATCTGCTTTGCCTGTGGTTACGCTGGTCACGTAGCCCGTTATTGCCATCGTGTACAGCCGGCTCGAATTTCTTCGCCTAGTGCTGGCCACCTCAGCCGTCCCTATCACTACGAACCACCGTCTATGCCACCGCCGTCTCGCCCAGGTCCATCTCCACGAAGGTCGCCGTCTCCACGACGTCGTTCCCTGTCCCCCATGAGGCCAAGTTCAGCTACTCATGAGCGGGAAAACTAGTCGTCGCAGTCCCCGAGGCAAGGACTGCGAGGCTATTGCGATGTGAAAGCCCTCAGAGCCGCCCATCTAATGTCATCGACGTGCTTGTGGACGGTGTTCATGCGTCTGCTCTTATTGACACTGGAGCTGCAGTATCCGTTATGGACGAAAACTTTTGCCGCTTGCTTCGAAAAGTCACGACGCCGATTTCTGGGTTGTCCCTTCGTACTGCCGGTTCACATCGTATCCATCCTTCAGCAGAGTGCACAGCTCGCGTTGTCGTTCAGGACGTTCTGTATGTCGGCCAATTCATCATCATTCCTGCATGCTCTCATGACGTCATCCTGGGGTGGGATTTTCTTTCCCGCAACGACGCCGTCATCCATTGTGCCAATGCCGAAATTGAACTCTCACCCTTCTCGCATTTGACGCCGGAAGACAGTCCCTCAAAATTGAGTAAGATTCTCGTGAAAGACGACACCTTAGTGCCTCCAAGCTCAGCGATGGGTGTACATGTCTACTGCGCTGGACTCTCCGACACAATTGCGCTCGTTTCGCCATCCGACCGTGCTTGCCGACGGAAAGGGTTACTAGTACCTTTCGCGACCGTGCAAATCACCCAGAGCAACGCCGCTATTTTTGTGACCAACCCATCCCCGTACACTGTTACCTTGGTTCGAGGGGAATGTCTCGGCAGAGTGGAACCAGTGGATAACGCACAAGTCCTGGACGTACCTGATGACTCGCGTTGTCCCAGTTCGTGTACTGTCAGCGCTGTTTCCACTTATGATTCATCATCTCCTGATGTATTCGGCCCCTACATTGATGACAATCTTACGTCGGTACAGCGTTCCCAGCTTCTGGACCTGCTGCGAGAATATCATTCTTCTTTCGATGTCGGGCGAAGTTCTCTCGGTCGCGCATCCGCTGTTACACATCGTATCGACACTGGTGCCCATCCACCATTACGGCAACGTCCCTACCGCGTGTCGCCTGCTGAACGTCGGGAAATTAACGAGCAGGTTGATGATATGCTCAGACGCGACGTTATTCGGCCCTCGGACAGTCCCTGGGCGTCTCCTGTTGTTCTTGTCGCGAAGAAAGATGGTTCTGTGCGGTTCTGTGTGGACTACAGACGGCTCAATAAGATCACGCGCAAGGATGTTTACCCACTGCCACGCATCGATGACGCAATTGACAGCCTTCACGGAGCCGAATTTTTTTCTTCTCTCGATCTGCGCTCGGGGTACTGGCAAGTACCCATGGCTGATGACGCTCGACCGAAGACTGCGTTCATCACACCCGACGGCTTGTACGAATTCAACGTCATGCCGTTTGGTCTATGTAATGCTCCTGCGACCTTTGAGCGCATGATGGACACCGTGCTGCGCAACTTGAAATGGCACACGTGCTTGTGTTACCTCGATGACGTTGTTGTGTTCGCCCCAGATTTCTCCACGCATCTCCAACGTCTGAAAGAAGTTTTCGCACGTGTGAGCAATGCCGGCTTGCAACTAAATCTGCAGAAGTGCCGCTTTGCAGCACGGCAACTGACCATCCTAGGGTACGTCGTGTCTAAGGATGGCATTCTTCCTGACCCAGCCAAGCTTCGGGCCGTGGCCGAATTCCCAAAACCTGCGTCCGTCAAAGAACTGCGTAGTTTCGTTGGCCTGTGCTCATACTTCCGACGCTTCATACGAAACTTTGCTACGATTATATCACCGCTGACGAAGCTCCTTGGAAGTAACGGGCCCCTCAATTCGTGGTCGTCTGAGTGCGACGACGCGTTCGCGAAGCTCCGCCATTTGCTGACGTCTCCTCCCATTCTACGCCACTACGACCCTACGGCCCCGACGGAGGTGCACACAGACGCCAGTGGTGTAGGCCTCGGCGCTGTCCTGGCGCAGCGCAAGCCCGGATTCCCTGAATATGTCGTAGCATATGCAAGCCGTACGCTCACGAGAGCCGAGACAAACTACACCGTCACGGAGAAAGAGTGCCTGGCGATCGTCTGGGCCCTTACAAAGTTTCGACCTTATTTGTATGGTCGCCCATTCGATGTCGTCACCGACCATCATGCACTATGCTGGCTTTCATCATTGAAGGATCCCTCAGGCCGTCTCGCCCGTTGGGCTCTTCGCTTACAAGACTACGACATCCGCGTGCTTTACCGCAACGGACGCCAGCATGCTGACGCCGACGCCCTCTCGCGCTCCCCTCTGCCTGAAGGTGATGTGCTCTGCTCAGTATCCTCGACTGCAGTTTCTGCCATTGATGTTGACATCATCGCTACCGAACAGCGAAAGGATAATTCGATCGGCCCGCTCATCGACTTGCTCGCTGATCCTTCCGCAACGCCATCCACGCGTGCCTTGCGTCGTCAAGCTCGCCATTTCGCCATCCGTGACGGCCTTCTACACCGACGCAATTACGACGCCGATGGCCGGCAGTGGTTACTCGTGATACCCCGCAGTCTGCGGTCAGAGATCTGTGAATCCTTCCACTCTGATCCGCAATGCGCGCACTCTGGAGTATTCAAAACCTACCGTCGCATTCGACAACGCTACTTCTGGCGCGGGATGTACCGCTACGTGCAGCAGTTCGTTCGCTCCTGCCTCGCTTGCCAACGCCGCAAACCGTCAGCACACATGTCGCCAGCCAGTCTTCAACCGTTACCTTGCCCTGAGCGTCCGTTTGGGCGCATAGGTATCGATTTGTATGGGCCGCTTCCTCTGACGTCGGCTGGTAACCGCTGGGCCATCGTCGCCGTAGATCATTTAACGCGATACGCCGAAACCGCCGCTATCCCTGCGGCTACAGCGCGTGATGTTGCGTCCTTCCTACTGCAACGATTTATACTGCGCCATGGTCCACCTCAGGAGCTTCTCAGCGATCGAGGCCGTGTCTTCTTGTCAGAAGTCGTCGAAGCCATTCTCATGGAGTGCCATTCTGTCCACCGCAAAACAACTGCTTACCACCCGCAGACGAATGGCCTGACCGAACGCTTTAACCGCACCCTCGGCGACATGCTTTCGATGTACGTCGCCGCCAACCATACGAATTGGGATACTATACTGCCCTTCGTCACCTATGCCTACAACACCGCCCCTCAGAGCACGACCGGTTTTTCACCTTTCTTCTTGCTGTACGGAAGGCACCCGTCACACACCATCGACACTATACTCCCGTACACGCCGGATCCATCTGAGTGTGCACCTATTTCCGAGACAGCCAGGCTTGCTGAAGAGTGTCGCGAGCTGGCCAAGACATTTACGACGCATGAGCAAGAGCGGCAGAAGAGTATTCGAGATGGCTCCGCCGCTTCTGAACCTACGTTCCTTCCTGGTTCCCTTGTATGGCTCTCAATCCCGACCTCTGTAGCTGGCCTTTCTTCCAAACTACTTCCGAAATATGAAGGTCCCTTCCGTGTGATCGAGCGCACATCTCCGGTCAACTATCTTATCGAGCCAATTGAACAATCTTCGGACATGCGCCGCCGTGGGCGCGACATAGTCAACGTGGAGCGCCTGAAGGCTTACTATGACCCAATCGTAGTGACAAGCTGCTAGGTCGCCAGGCGGCTCCCTTTTCGACCCCGGGGTGATTGTAGAGAAGCCGCCGAACACTGAAGTGGGTAAAACTCTCAAGTGTTCTCTAGTGGGGCTACCCGAAAAAGGACGCCGCTCGCGCTTGGAGTCCGTGCTTGGCCGTTACTGTCGCCATTGTCTATACTCGCTGTGTGCCTGCTAATAAACGCCATAACAATACAAATTAAGTGTACAATAAACTTCCTTTTTTTTCAATTCTTTGGATAAGCGACCTCCGTCAATTGCAAAAATCTTGGGTCCATGGCCAAAACGAAAGTTACAAGCCACTGCAGCGCCTGCAGGCGTTCACTTTCAAGAGGAATCAGAAACAGCTCAAAAATACTAAACAAAAAACAAATGTACTTCAATGTGAACCAGTATGTTTCAAAATAGTAGTTTCGTGTTTCAGTGCGATAATTTTTGGCAAACCTTTCTGAAAACAGTTTTGTATTGAAGCGACAACATCACCTCAGACATTTTCTTCAACTTTCACGTTTTGTATGAACACCTAAATTGGCGTGATTACTGGTGTTTTTACAAGCTCAGTGTGGTGCGCACACATTTCTATGTTGTGTGGACACATTTCTGTTTGGGGCAGAACCTCAGTGTTAAAAAACTTGAACTCATTGTGTAAATGTTGTGCTATGTACATATGTACAGCCTTGTGTTTGGTACAAAATGTGCGATGTCGAGTTTTGTGCAAGAGAAGAGGAGTAGCCGGCACCACGCATTGGCACGAACGTCTCCTTATTAACATTTAAATAAAAAAACTCTGCAAATTCCACGCACCTTGGAATCAACGTTGTGCGAAGCATGCGGAGGAGGTGACCGTTTTGCAGTTTTATTGTGTTACACGTCATGAAATGACGCTAAATATGTGTGCAAACGTTAAACGCACAGACATCTGTTAAAAAGTTGCAGATGTTTATATAACCAGTTATTTCCGCTTGCGCAACCTTGCCAACTGGAACATACGCATGAGCAACAGCAGAAGCTCATATGAAGCGCTGATGCTCGCGAGGATTCTGGCCCCTAACACTGTCACACAAATAAACTTCAGCACATGGCAACTAACCAAATATCACGTTAACCTGAAGTGAATAATATATGAAAGGAGCTCATGTGTAATGTTCATGAAATTGGGTAGGCAGCACAGCAACCACTAGTGATGTTTCACGAAGATTAACGTCTATTTGAAAAGTAGTTCCGAGAAGTGGCGTAGCTCTGTGGCTAAATGCTGCATTGATACGCAGAATTTTTGGATTCGATTCCAGCTGGGACCCTGACATTTATTGTTTGCATTCGTGTGGTCGACGCTACCGATTTCGTGTATTTCTTAACGCTCACGCGATAACATTGCCCATGCGTGTTCTCGTCATTCCTGCGGAGATACTAACTGTCAATCACCTGTGGCACATACCCATATACCAGCGGCACATACCCGCCCGTGGGTATGTCCAATGGTCTGGCGGGATGTGTTTGACGATGTACGTGACGGAATTGTGAAATTATTAGGATCTTGAGCAGCGCGTCATATTCGCCAAACCATCTTACCTTTCCAGGCTAATTTTGGTTCACGCCAAGTTAAGGGGGTGACCACGAGAGCACCCAAACGTAAGCGGCGAGATAGATAGATAGATAGATAGATAGATAGATAGATAAATAGATAGATAGATAGATAGATAGATACGCTCAAAGTCATCGAAGTCTGCTAAAAAATGCTTCACATTTGAAATATACGTGTTGTTACGGCGCCCCAGACATTCGAAATAATTGCTTTTCAATTGACAATTGCGCAAGTATCAACGCTAAATCTTGAGTAACATTGGTGGGCGCTGCGGCATCAGCCGTTTCAAGTACCCGGTGCCATTAAGAGTGGACAAACAGACAAAAGTACAGACAGGAAAAAATTTTCGCTTGCGTCGAAGGTCCCCAAGAAAGACTATCGTCTTTAACACAGGTGAGCATCAATCGTGCGTACACACACCAGCAGCCTCTCCGATCCCAGCGCGAGGCACTAACCACTACGCCACAGAGCGTACGTTGTCTGGCATAATAACGGCAAGTCATTTATGTAAGCCATATCTATCTATCTATCTATCTATCTATCTATCTATCTATCTATCTATCTATCTATCTATCTATCTATCTATCTATCTATCTATCTATCTATCTATCTATCTATCTATCTATCTTTCTATCTATCTATCTATCTATCTATCTATCTATCTATCTATCTATCTATCTATCTATCTATCTATCTATCTATCTATCTATCTATCTATCGTTCTTCCCTAGGAAAATTACCGAATGGAATAACCTTAGTAACGAAGTTGTATCCCAGTCATCCTCGAACCTCTTTGCTGCGCAGCTCTAGCAGTGAGTGTCTAAATTTTATGACATGTGCTCCTGTTGTTTATATCAATCACAGTAACCATTCTATGTGTATATGCCTTACCTGTTTTATATTTATTTGTTTGCCGATTTGTAAATTTATCCAATGTATATCCACCCTGCCAAAACCTTATGTTAGGGTTGCAGTATTCATAAATAAATAAATAAAATAATATCTATTTAAACAGCCAGCCGCCTACGACGTTTAGCTCTTCTAACCGTTTCGACAATGGTATCGAGGCCAAACTTGGTATGGCATAACATGACTGTATGAAGAACATATTTGACTAGTAATACCAATAAAATGATGACATGTACGTCATAAATGTCATAATTTACATTTCATGGTCCTGAAGCTCTTGCGGTCGTTTCGTTCACATGGCATGTTGCAAGAGTGGTATAGTATGGCATGACTGCATGGCGAACCCAAGCGACAGACCCTACCAAGAAAATCATGACATGTGTGTCATGTAAAAGACGACCACATGCCACGTTCATTATGAGCTCGCGGCCGTTTCGCTAGCGTCACATATACCAAATTCGGTATGACAGTACGTGTATGGATGACGGAGGTATGTGACTGGTGCAAACATGATAATCATGAGATGCGTGACATGTAACAACATGACTACATGCCACGCTCATAATGCACTGGTGGCCGTTTCACTAGCTTCAATTATACCAACTTTGGTATTACGGGACTTGAATGGATCACGAAGGTATTGTACTGGTTCAAACATGATAAACATGAGATGGGTGTCATGTAACAACATGACTACATGATACGCTCCTGATGCGCTCGAGGCCGTTTCGCTAGCTTCACATGTACCAAACTCGGTATTACGTGACGCGAACTGACGAGATGGGTAAATGACACATCCAAACATGATAATCACGAAATGCGTGTCATGTACCAACATGACTACATGCCACATTGATGATGCGTATTTGTTTCGCTAGCTTGACATATGCCAAATTTCGTATTACGTGATACCAAGGTATGTGACTGGTGCAAACATAATAATGCTGACACGCGTGTCATGTAAGAACATACCAACATACCACGCTCATAGCGTGCTGGCGGCCCCGTTTCGCTAGCTCCCCATATAATCAATTTGGTATCGCGTGAAGTGAATAAATTACGAAGGTAAACTAGACATCCAAACATGATAATCATGACACGGAAGTCGTGTACGGCATGATTAATCTCCACTTTCTTAACGATGTGCTGATTTTAATGTGACATATCAACAATTATCATTCGTGCTTCCCATTATATTGATTCTCATTGTACGTGGGATCTGCCAATTTTCGTTATCAGTTGTTAGATGGCGTGACAGGCTCGCGTTTGGCACGCTCCAAAGTTCATCCTCTCCAAGAAGTGCCACCTCCAGGGAGCGTGGTCTTTCCTGCACACGCGCTTATCATATTCGTAATTGGGAAAAGGACGAAGGTCACTTCGACCTCTCCCAAATTATGAACTACGGCCGTGTTTACGGAATGAGCGCTGCTGACAAACGACGCAGGAATATTTGTGACAGTTGTTCGCACTTGTCTTGTGTATACTTGTGCCCTCGTTTCGTCCGTACGTCTTGCTGTTTGAATGGCGCGCTTTAAGTGTCTAGCTGTGACAGTTGTTAGTCAGCGCTCATACAGTGTATACTAAGTTCACGCATGCTTTCTGCTTGAAATTTGAGCTGCAAGTTCTGAGCTGCTTGCCATTCCTAACGAGTTAATATGCAATTTGTTGCTGTTGCTGAAACAATGTACTCTAAACGCTCGACTACCTGTTTAAAGACACATTTCACTTTCATTTTCTACCGATTCCTATGCACAGGAGGAACAGTCACGTTCTTTCTTTTGCTGTTGTTTCGTTTTATTATTTTGTGTAACAGTGCTTGCGGACACAAGTGCGTGCAATGGAGGACACTACTGCACTATGAACGGCTGCTGCACCAACCTCTCCTTACATACATTTAATTAAAAAAAACGGCTGCTGCGATCTAACAATATTTCGCTGTTAAAATACAGTGCACCTTTTTTACCTAAATACCTCAAAGCAGGTGTTACAAATGATCCGGTGTCGAGCCGTTGGTTGCGAGTGAAAGATTGTGTTAACCGTCGGCGAATGAAATGGATGAGTGGAAATAAAAAATGAACAATAAATTCATCGTTCGAGGAAGAATCGAATACAGGCGTCCTGCATTAAAGCGGATGTTACAAATGTTCCGGTGTCGGCGCCGTTGGTTGCGAGTAAAACATCGCGTCAACCATTGGCGGATAAAAGAGATGAGTGGAAAAAAATGAACAATAAATCTATCGTTCGAGGAATAATCGAATACAGGCGTCCTGCGTAGCACTGATGTGTTTCATCATAGTGTGACACCAGTTCCTGAAGCTGATTCGAAAAAAAACAAAAAGAAGATAAGAAGACAAAAAAAAAGCATCGTGTAGTGAGAGAGAATGAGATGTTATGTTAAGTATTACGTGGTAAGAGGGTGTATGTATACACCAGGCGTGACGTCATGTGATTTTCGCAGAGACACTACAAGAGAAGTAGCTGTATAACAGTCGTATGTTACGCTATTACTTATTCTGCCATAATAAATTCCCCACTGTAGTTTTGTGGTGCAACGTGCAGATATATGCCATGGTCTTAGGCTGATCCTTCTAAGTGGGTACCGTAGTCCGGTATTCATTTTGTTAGGCTTGCACGGAATAGATGAAACAAATTGAGGAGGGCTGAACTACAATTTCTGCAGCTAAATTGCCACCAGTGCAGTGGGAGAAAACTCCGGAAGTCAATAGTAACTGGCTTTCAACAAGTGTTGCTGCGCATGAATAATGTTCACAAGAACATGCACTTTGTAATGCAAAAAAGAAAGCATTTCAATGAAAACTTCGAGCGCATTATTTACTAGCTGTTGCGTTGAAGATGTGTTCATTATTGTGTATGAAAGAAAACGCTCGCCTATAGTGGCGACAGAAGCGTGTAAGTGCTGCATCAGAAATCTCTTCATTATAATGCAAACACAAAAAGTTTGCAGTTTGCAAATTTGCAATGTAGTGTGACAGGAGGTTGTCGCGGTCTCTCTGACCTGCAAATATCACCATACGGCAGTTTCTTCTTGCTTTGTTTCCTGTCATTCGCATGTTCGTTAGTGTTCTAACAGGTGCATTACCTGTTTCCAAAGGCATCTACTAATCATCAACGTGACCTTTGGTAGTCGCCTGTAGGCAATGATAGCGAAAGGCTGCTGTTGTGTAAACAGCGTTAAGAGAAGGTGCAGCTAGTGGCGACATCGTGGTTGCCGTCGCTATTCACCTCGGTTATCGTTTTTCACAACCGGTGCACGGAAGCGCAAAGAATAGAAAGGCGAGGTGGTTGCACCCTGGGATCTGTTTCTGGGCGACATATGTTAAAGGCAGTGTAATGTGAAGTAAATGGTTTCCCTGCTTCAGAAGTAACAACATTCAACGTTTGTTTATATTATTGTGAAGTAAGTGACGTCTGTTCTTCCATTATTCCTTAAGCTGGGTGAATAGCGAGGGGGCGCAGTTGCAATACGTTTAAATAGTGGTACGTCAGAAACAGTCCTCTTATCATTACATGCTCTATGTTTACAACCATGCCGAATAAATCGCTGCATCTTCCCTGTTCTTTCTTTCTATGATAACAAAGGCCAAATATTTGAGTGTCGGTCAGCAGCACATTAGTAAGCTCGATACTATTTGCTGTTCTACCTACCACATAAACAGTTTTGATATTACGTGTTTTGAGAGTGAGAACTTTCTCAACTTCGCCTAAATGAATTTAGTGTGTTAAATGTTCTAGTCACCCCTATACATTTGTGGGCTATAAATGAATCCGCAAATTTGGGAGTTTTCTTCAGTGCCTTCTATAACCATGACAGCAAGTATAGAGCCCTATTTCTTCGTTTTTCATGGCTGGCATAATACAGTACGTGATCGTTCAACGAATGGACTGGTGGCTGCGCGCTTAATAAAAGCATTTTCGTTGTTCACGTTGCACGGATATCTTAAACGGTTCATTCGTACCAGCTCAACCATTTGCCTTTTCTATTCAAAGAAACAAGCCCTCAAAATTTCCTTCATTTACTGGAGTGTAGGAACCAGTGCTTTTTTAAAATGAATACATTCCCTAAATAGTAAGTGTGCTTTCCCATTCCAAAAATACATTGCTTATGACGCATGATTATATTTTGCGGGCACATTGCTCCTTACGTAGGGAGTTTCTAAAGAAATCTGTGAAGAGCACGTGGAACTGCCTTCTGATGAGGCTACCAAAGCACCCTCCCAAGCCGGCTTACATAGAAAGGTATGGCTAAGATGGTTAATTGATATTTATTTATTTTATTTATTTACAACATACTGCAAGCCCACATGGGCCCAGGCAGGAGGGGTAAATTGCAAATCAAAAACACAGCATTTCAAAAGGCGAAAAACAAACAAAATAAACGCTTACATTTCAATTTCAATGTTACGTTATGAGATATCGATCAGGTCAATTGACTCAACAGAATCAATCAATTATAATGGCAGTGAGTTCCATTCGTTAATAGTGCGAGGAAAAAAAGAAAATTTGAAGGTGTTAGTTCTTGTATGATATGAAGTTAAAGATTGAGGATGATGATGTCTGGTTAGTCTAGTTGATAACGGGCGTAGATATGGTCCAGGATGAAAAGAGAGTTTGTTATTCTTCAGAAGAAAAAGAAATTTGAGCCTGAGTATTTTACGTCTTAATTTCAATGTTTGTATTCCATGAGTTTGCATGAGCGCTGTTGGCGAATCGGTGGAACATAATTTACAAAAAATATATCTAACAGCTTTGCGCTGAACCATTTCAAGTGCGTTAGTATTGTGGTTGGTGTGAGGATCCCAGACGGTGCAAGTGTATTCTAACTTAGGCCTAATTAGCGATGTATATGCATGAAGCTTGGTTTCGGGGGGCGCCTGTTTAAGTTTGTGTCACAGAATACAACGCTTCCAAAAGAAGAAGCTCAAATCTTAGCGATGTGAGAATTCAAGCTGAGGTTGTTAGCAATGGTCACCCCCAAATATTTGTATTCATTTACCTGAACTAGGGGATTAGATGGAAGACTGTAAGAAAACTGCTGTTTATGTATTTTCTTTGTTATATGCATGTATACTGTTTTTGTCTCATTAAGCTTCATGTCTCATTGTTTACACCATGAGTGAACGTTATGGAGGTTAGTATTCAAAAGTTCCTCATCTTCTCGACAAACAACCTCATGATACAATATGCAGTCATCTGCAAATAAGCGAATTTGAACTGGCTCTGTTATAACATTAACGATGTCATTAATAAAAATCAAGAACAGGAGCGGTCCCAGTACACTACCTTGTGGTACCCCCGAAGTAACTGGCAAACTACGCGAGCGGTAACCATCAATAGAAACAGATTGGGTGCGATTGCTTAAGTAGGCGGAAATCCAATTAATGATGAAAGAGGGGAGGCCAATGTATTTTAGTTTGCAAAGTAACTTTTCATGTGAAAAAAGGTGAAATGCTTTCTGAAAATCAAAAAATATTACGTCAGTTTGAGCAGGTTTGTCAAGGACACTTGCAAAACTGTGAATTACAGTGGTTAGTTGTGTGACCGTAGAAAAACCCTTCCTGAATCCATGCTGAGATGAAGAAAGAATGTTGTTGTCTGTTAAAAATTTAATTATGTAATTTGCAACAATTTGTTCAAGAATCTTACAGCAGGAAGAAGTGAGCGATATCGGACGATAGTTTGCAATCAGTGCAATGTCCCCTTTCTTGTGTACGGGCACCACACTCGCCGTTCGCCAGTCAATCGGTAGATCTGAAGATGACAAAGATGCAAGGAAAATGTATGCGAGGAACGGGGCGAGTGCTTCTGAATATCGACAAAGGAATCCATTTGGAAGGCCATCAGGACCAGATGATGATTTTGTCTTCAGGTTAAGTAGCATAGCTGCAATACCTGGTAGCGATACAATATCTTCGTAGTCTGAGCAACATACAGGGTCAAGAATAACGTTTTCTGAAGAAACGAAAAAACACTGTGAAAATACATATTGAAATGTTCTGCAAGGGCATCCTTGTCATCAATTAAAACACCATCGATTTGAATCTCGTTAACAGACCTTTTTTTTATTTAAGAAATCCCAGAACTTCTTAGGGGATTTCTTTAGAAAGTTTGGTAAGATATTATAAAAATAATTCCATTTAGAACGTCCCAATGTTTCACTAAGCGCAATTCGAGCAGTATCAACAACGTTTGTAGATGCTCTCCTTTTTTTAAGGCGCTTAAGCTTTCTTTTTAAGTGCAAGACATCTCTCGTTATCCAGGGATTCGACTTTTTTGTTTTCTTAGCTTTATTATGTATAAAATTATCGAGACAATAAGTGCAGATCTGTTTAAATTGAACCCTCAGTTTTTCAACATCCGAACCTTGAAAATTGTTAAACACCATCTCAAGATGATCCAAAACGCTCTCATTTCTGGCACGAGAAAAGTCTTTAACAAAAGCAATTTCGGGGGGCGCAATACAGGGTTTATAAATGTTATACGATAACAACACCATAGAATGATCGGAAATACCGGGATTCACAGACACTGAAAATTCTTCAATAGACCTAGCAACAAAAACAAGATCCAGGATTGAAGAAGATGCATCACAAACTCGCGTAGGCTCTGTTACCACTTGTTGCACATCCAAGTTTAGCATAATATCAAGCAAAGGTCCAACATCCGTACATCGACCAGTATTTGAAAATGGATAGTGCCAGTCAACAGAAGGTAAGTTAAAGTCACCTGCAATGATTACTTCATTACTTGAAAAAGACCGTAGGTGGTCGCATAGATCATGCAGAAATTGGGATGGTGCATCTGGAGGTCGATGAACTGCAGAGAATAAGAAAGTACGCCCTGAGCAAAACACTTTTAAGGTAATGCTTTCGTGGTTATCTATCTGACGTACCAGCGATGCTCGAATTCCATATTTTATCAAAACAGCCACACCCCCGCCTCCAGTAGGGCGGTCACGGCGAAATACTTGATATGAGGGTGGAAAAACATCAGTATCGTCTATGTCATCCCGAAGCCAGGTCTCCGTGATAACAACAATATGGGGATTATAACATAACAAAATAGCTTCTAGTTCTACTGATTTGTTGACGGTGCTACGCACATTTATGTTAATAAGTTTTACTTGATTTGCAGAAGTCCGCACTGGTCAATCATTTTTAGAATTACGATGAAAGGACGGCATCTTTACTCTAGTCTGAAGATCCTCGTCCCGAATGAAGAGCTCCCTATCTACACGCAGTTTGTCAATAATAAGAGTAACATGCTTTCCCTGTTGTCTGTCATCCTTAGCACTTGCCCATAATAGCTTTCTTTTTTGCAGTGTCTCTCGAGAGTAATCATTCTGTATTGATATTTTCGTCCCCTTAAGCTTGTGTGCGTTTTTCAACAATGTTTACATCTCCTTATAGTCCTGAAAATAAACTATAATGGGTCTAGCATTGCCGTTTCTACCTAAGCGATGAATTCTACCAACAGATAGGCAAGATACCTCTAGCTTAACCGCAAAAAGATCGTTTAAAACTTTTTGTTTTAAGTCTGAGTGTTTCTCAGAAGGGTCTTTCAGAATTCCAAAAATATCTAAATTTGGCCGTCTACTGCGGTCTTCTAGGTCGGTTAATTTCGATTTCTAAGCATTAATTGATTTTTGGAGTAATTCGACATGGGTAGCTCGTTTTTCTATTTCAAGAAAGCGCAATGTAAGATCAGACATCAATTTTTCCATATTATTCTGCTGATCTCTGAGAGCAGTCATTTCCTCAACTAGCTTATTTTGCCCAGCCAGTAGCTCCTTCAACATTTCTGTTGTTGTAGGACCTGGATTAGCCTCAACATCGCCACACAAAAGAAGCGTACACACACAGAATACATCATAGGCGATTGTAATACACTGCTGTGGGCACGGCAGGACCAGAAGGCCACGATAGTCACTACAAATGCTGCTCTAGACGGCACTAACCTGCACGAAGCAAAGAAGGGGGTTTCGTGACCACATGCCTCTGCCCGGTCCACCGTACCCACTGAAGCTGTAGATCTGGAGGCAATCTTTTATAGGCCGTTGAGATGACGTAGTCACAGTAGGCAGCGCCGTCGTCCGTATTTCTACGAAGAACGGAAGGGAGCCATGACCCAGTTGATATACGGTAGCCACTTTAGTACACGTGTCAGTAGGCAGACTCGTGGAAAAGTCGATGCAAGATTTCGGAACAAGCTTTCCGGCGAAGCCAAACAGGAGAGCCTGCACGAAGCAAAGAAGGGGGTTTCGTGACCACATGCCTCTGCCCGGTCCGCAACTGATATATTTAATTCACGGATATGACGTTGTAATATATGAACCAAGAGATCGCAAAGAAAAAAACGAGAAGGCACGCATATGTCGCGCGGATTCGAACCAGCTTCCTCCCAATTCACAGTGCGTTGCTCTAACCACTACGCAACAGAAGGTACATTATCGGAATTCACAATACGTAGGGTTTAACGTCCCAAAACCACCTTGTGATTATGAGAGACGCCGTAGTGGAGCGCTCCGGAAAATTCGACCACAAGAGGTTCTTTGACGTGCACCCAAAACTGAGCACACGGGCCTACAACATTGCTGCCTTCATCAGAAATGCAGCCGCCATAGCTGGGATTCGAACCCGCGATCTGCGGGTCAGCAGCCGAGTACATTAGCCACTAAACCACTGCGGTGGGGCTGGCTATGATGGTTTTGAGAGTCATGTTTACCAGCGAACCGCAATTCAATTGACGCGGCAAATAGCTCTATGCCATAGCTGCGGAACGTGTACACCTTTGTAGAGGTACACGTGTTTTAAATGTGGATTCGTAATAATGATGAATGGTTGCGTGGAAGTTTTCACGCACAACGCGTGTAAGCTAGAAGTAAATTATATGCCACATCATCATCATCATCATCATCAGCCTGGCTACGTCCACTGCAGGACAAAGGCCTCTCCCGTGTTCCGCCAGTTAACCCGGTCCTGTGCTTGCTGCTGCCAATTTATACCCGCAAACTTCTTAATTTCATCTGCCCACCTAACCTTCTGTCTCCCCTTAACCCGCTTTCTTTCTCTGGGAATCCAGTTAACTACTCTTAATGACCATCGGTTATCCTGTCTACGCGCTACATACCCAGCCCATGTCCATTTCCTCTTCTTTATTTCAACTAAGATATCCTTAACCCCCGTTTCTCCCCTAATCCACTCCGCCCTCTTCTTGTCTCTCAAGGTTACATCTACCATTTTTCATTCCATTGCTCGCTGCGTCGTCCTCAATTTAAGCTGAACCCTCTTTGTGAGTCTCCAGGTTTCTGCTCCGTAGCTAAGTACCGGCAAGATACAGCTGTTATATACCTTCCTCTTAAGGGATAATGGCAATCTACCTGTCATAATTTGAGAGTGCTTGCCGAATGTGCTCCACCCCATTCTTATTCTTCTAGTTACTCCAATCTCGTGGTTAGGCTCTGCGGTTATTACCTGCCTTAAGTAGACATAGTCTTTTACAACTTCAAGTGCACTATTACCTATCTCGAAGCGCTGTTTCTTTCCGAAGTTGTTGTACATTACTTTCGTTTTCTGCAGATTAATTTTAAGACTTTTAAGACCCCCCTTTCTGCTCTCCTTGTGTAACTCCGTAATCATGAGTTGCGATTCGTCCCCTGAGTTACTCAGCAATGCAATGTCATCGGCGAAGCGCAGGTTACTAAGGTATTCTCCATTAACTCTTATCCCTAACTGTTCCCATTCTAGGCTTCTGAAAACCTCCTGTAAGCACGCGGTAAATAGCATTGGGGATAATGTGTCCCCCTGCCTTACACCCTTCTTGATTGGTGTTCTGTTGCTTTTTTTATGAAGCACTATGGTAGCAGTTGATCCCCTGTAGATTTCTTCCAGAATGTTTATATATACTTCATCTACGCCCTGATTCCGCAGTTTCTGCATGACGGCTGATATTTCTACTGAATCAAACGCCTTCTCGTGATCTATGAAGGCTATGTATAGTGGTTGGTTAAAATCTGAGCATTTCTCTATTACCTGATTGATAGTATGAATGTGGTCAATTGTTGAGTAGCCTGTTCGAAATCCTGCTTGTTCCTTTGGTTGATTGAATTCTAATGTTTTCCTTACTCTGTTAGCAATTACCTTTGTAAATAGCTTGTACACTACAGAGAGCAAGCTGATCGGCCTGTAATTCTTGCAAGTCCTTGTCATCTCCTTTGTTATGTATTAAGATGATGTTAGCGTTCTTCCAAGACTCTGGTACCCTTCCCGTCAGGAGACACCTCGTAAACAGGGTGGCTAGTTTTCCTAACACAATCTGTCCTCCATCTTTCAGCAGATCTGATGTTACCTGATCCTCACCAGCAGCTTGCCTCTTTGCATGCTCTCCAAAGCTTTTCTGACTTCTTCTATCATTACTGGTGGGGTGTCGTCTCGGTTACTGCTAGTTCTTATAGTGTTAATGTCGTGGTTGTCTCGGTTACTGTACAGATCTTTGTAAAACTCCTCTGCTATTTTAACTATCCTATCCATATTGGTAGTTATTTTGCCTTTTTTGTCCCTTAGTGCATACATCCCACTTTTGCCTATCCCAAGTTTCCTCTTCGCTGCTTTCAAGCTTCCTCCATTTTTCAGAGCGTGTTCTATTCTCTCCATGTTATACCTTCTTACATCGCATACTTTACGTCTATTAATCAACTTCGAAAGCTCTGCCAGTTCTATTTCGTCTGTTGTACTTGACACTTTCATGGTTTGACGCTTCTTATCCATGAAGTAATATGCCATATAACGATTCATGGACGGGTATGTACACAGAGACCGGGTACATTCCACATATCGCCACTGGCCGACAAAAAATGATGAAGGCAGCACATAAGCCAACTGCTTATCACAAAAAATATACATAATTACAAACGGGCATTTACCAATAAACTGGTAGATCCCACGTACATTCCACTACTCACTACTTTCACCAAAAAGAAAACAACAAGGATACAATTGAAATCGCTGCGATCATCACTTCAAATTGCTGCGAAGTGATGGCGGCGAGCCGAAGACCTCGAGTACGCAGAGCGAGGTGAACTTCATTAAGGGACGGCGAAGGCAATCGCTACAGAGAGAAGATTCTGCAGTTATAGAACGCCTACGCCGGCGATGTCTGATCACTGTCGTGTCCGAATGTAAGCCTATGTAAAGCTTTATAAATCTGCACACTCAAGCAGTTTTATTGTTTCCAGGATTGCGCGGTTTGATGCAAGCTTCGTAGTTTTTTAAAACTAGAAACGTTTTATGCCGGGGCCCACTGCTGCTCCGCTGATATATTTATTTCACGGATATGACGTTGTAATATATGAACCAAGAGATCGCAAAGAAAAAAACGAGAAGGCACACATATGTCGTGTCGATTCGAACCAGCTTCCTCCCAATTCACAGCGCGTTGCTCTAACCACTACGCAACAGAAGGTATATTATCGGGATTGTAACCGTAAGGCATATATATATATATATATATATATATATATATATATATTATATATATAATATATATATATATATATATATATATATATATATATATATATATATACCGCGTTGTTGTTATCACTGGTGAGATTGCGCAACAGGCTCGAGTTCAGTACGCTTATGGCCGTCGCCTCCACGCAGCGTGGTCTCTCCTGCGAGCGCGTGTATCCGATTCCGATTTCGGGCGACGACGAAGGTCACCTCGTTGGCGGCCGCGGCCGCGTTTAGTAAACAAGCACGCTTCTGACGCACGACGCAGAAGGATTGTGATGTCATCTGTGTACTTGTCATGTGCATACTTGTGCGCTCGTTTCGTGTGTGTATTTCTTCCTGTTTGAACAGCACCATGTAAATGTTGAGCTGTCACGGTTGTTGGTCCATGCTTGTGCTGGGTATGCTACTTTCGTGTGTGTCTTTTGCTTGAGGTGTGCGCTGCAACTTTTCGAGCTGGTTGCCGTTCTCAACCGGACTGCAATTTGTTGCTGTTGCTGAAACATTGCACAATAAACGCTCAACTATTTCTGTGAAAACACGTTGCAGTAAGGTGTTATACCTATCGTATTGTATGGGGATTGACGGCATTTTTTTTTCTTTGAATGAAGGGTATAAGTTGATATGCAGGCACGTGTTGTGCGATAGACGGAGGGAATAGCGGTTGAAATTTCTGGAGCCCTCCACTACGGCGTCTCTCGTAATCATATGGTGCTTTTGGGATGTAAGCATCACATATCTATCTATCTATCTATTGGGGAAACAGCTTGTAAGGTGACGTGCGCCACTACATCGCTGAACACGTGACTCCCTGTGGGATCTCTGGTTGCTGATAACGATGATCATTAGCACAATAACCCTTCGTAACAGAAGAAGAGCTGAAAGCACCCACACGTTGCGCAAATGTGATGGAATGATATATGACAATGGAAAGATATTCAACTGCACCCTAAACGTGCGCATATATGTGGCTTCACATGCCACACAAGGGTGAAATAACCTATGTTTCACCAGGGCGAATCCGTCCCTTAGTGAACAGTTGCAGTCGAAAACAATTGACAAAAAGCTAATTAGGAGAATCTTTTACACAGAAACTGTTCTTGTACTATAAGTGCAGATTTTTCAACGGGATAATTTCTTCAACGTACTATTCAATCACAAACTTTCACCACAAGCTCACGAAATTAACTAAAGCCTGAAATAACTAAGCTGAGCCCGACCTATTTGCTTTTTCTTAAAGAACTTCGCTTGTATTCCTATCTCTTCTGGTGACACACAGGTCGCGAGATTGAATCCGGCTGCTGTGGCTCCCTTTCCGATAGAAGCGGAAATATTGTAGGCCTGTCCGCTCATATTTAAGTGCACGTTAAAGAACCCCAGGAGGTCGAAATTTCCCGAGCCCTCCACTACGGCGTCTCTCATAATCATATGTGATTTCAAGACGTCAAACTCCACATACCTACTATTTAACTTGCCTTTCTATCTGTTCAGAATTGATTTCGTTAGGTTGGCTGAAGACTTCCCCTTTAGCTTTTATCTTCACAATTCTTACCTTCAATGGCAGT
>NW_023607588.1:0-38922 GCF_013339725.1 Rhipicephalus microplus
GCCAAGGAAATTGTGTTTTATTACTTTGTAGGCTTAATACGCTTCGATTTTGGTTGGTGCGAAGACAAGTAAACACTTAACGTCAACACTTCCTAACTACCTGAATATAGCCGTCTGTGAGTCATCTTCGGCAGTCGGTTTAACATAAGTGGTATCATTTCCGAATTGTATTTTTTCTCGCAGCATTCCTAAAAAAACGTTACTTCGGAAAAGTATTTATTCTACAAGAGCTTATAGCGAGGCGTCACTCTTTAATGTTCACTTTATTATAGTGATGTACTTTCTTGCGTGCTATCGCATCAACCTACTTTTTTTAGATCGCGAGCTTATAGCTATAAAGCAGATGGTAAAGTTTCACAATAACATTGAATCTTACGCTATAAATCGGTTATTGTATTTAAAAAGTGTAAGGCACCAGAATACGAAGGGCACCCTTGTGGGAAACGCCCGCGAACGCACAAAGTTCGCTTGACAAGTTTGTAATAAAATTTCACTTAAGTGTGATGCGTGGGGTTCTTAAGCAGTCCTCGTCTAAACTTTTTGCCCTTTAGGCCGAATACTTGCTTTGATCGATACCCATTGCAAGCCGAAATTTGTAGGGTGTTTCACTGAGGTATCTGAGTAAATTTTAATTATGTATCAAAATAAATGAGCAGGAACAGAGCGAATTGAATTCGTGATGTACTCTCCTTAGACCTGTGATGGCTCGAAATGCAGTATCGTAGTCAAACTATTATGAGTCTGGAAAACATCAGTTTTATGTTGCGTTCATCGGTTATTCGCAGTCACTATTCGTTGATATCGCCGCACTGCATGGCAATCTGTTTAGACGAGTTTCGTAAACTTCAAAGATATTCGAGAAAAAAAACGCTAATTATTATTCCCCGCGGCGAGGACATATATAAATTCACATCCTCTTTACTCTTGTGCTTTCATATCTGCAATGCCTATAGCCATGCAAGCAGCGCCGAGATACATTACCAGTTCTCTTGATGACCGCATCGCGTGCGCCTGCTGCAACAGTGCACATGGAATCTCATCTCTCGACCCAGTGAGCTGTTAGCCAATTCCAATGAGAATTCTTTTTTTCGTTTTCTTGCATACATGGCCGTAGCTAGATTTTCTAACTGTATATAGTTGAATTTTTAAAATCATGAACCACATTTGCAGAATCGTACGCAAAAACATCAAAAAGCGGTGCATGAGGCTGATGTCTTCCCGTCGTTCCTGCCGAGAGTTGAACGAGTGCCTCGGTCATTAAAGGACATGTCGTAATAAGGGTGCTTGTTTTGCGTGAAGTTAAAAATAGGGACGTGAGTGAAGATTTGTGGTTGTGTGCACGGCGCAGTCCATTTTAGTGCGTTGACCTTGTGCAATTGTCTTGGTAGCGTAACTTCAAGGTCAGGGCGAAAATGACTGGCGATGGACGCGGCTAGTAATGAAGGCACTGCTAAAATTCGCCCACGTCTCTGTTGGTGCTGTTTGTTAATATATTTATTTATTTTGCTTTCTGTCTGTATAGCAAACAAGGGGGTGTATAACACCTTTCCAACGCTTTTTTATTGAACAGTACAACAGATGTTAACAAATCTTCATGAGCTTAAACTTGCTTTTACAGGATTGCGCTTTCTTTTAACGTTTATATATTTATTTCACCTCAAAGGCACCCTGTAACACACTTTTCAAGTATTATTTGGATGGATTCAGTAAAGGAGCTTGTTGCCTTACGAATTCACCACGGCAAAAATTTTCAGAATACGTCCAGTACGAACGGAGTTACAGAGATTTCACGCACGCTGCAATTGCATTATCTCTGCTCTCGTCCGGATGAACGCACTGAAATCTAAGCAGGGAGGCAGGGCACGGGGTAAGAAAATACGCCACGCACGCCCTCGAACAACACAAAAATTGCATCACTATTTTTCTTGGTACTTTTCGGAGCAAGCTGGCTCTTATGTCATCCTTACCTTGAGGGCTACGTCACTGTGCGGCCGCTTGTGAAACCTGAACTGTGTGTAAGGTGTGTGTGTTATGTGCACTGTGTATCTCTTCCTCCTCTCTCTCTTTTTATCTTCATAATTCACCTCTCCCTCGTACAGCATAGCAAACTGGATTCAGTCTAGTTAACCTCCCTACCTTTCTGATATTTTTTCTTCTCTCTCTCTCTCACACCTTACCACTGGCTTTTCTATTCACCTTTTATTCATTTTTTTTTATTTATCGAAAGAAAAACACGACCAAGCGTGTACGAATGGGCGCTTCAGCTGTACGATCGTGAAACCTGAGGAGGGGTGACACATGCAGAGTTCGCTGATGCTTCTCTCAGCGGAATCGCTGCTGATCGCTTCGAAGATACCGAAGAAGAAGGGAATGACCGAGGTAATTTAGTAGCCACATTGTTTCGTGAAATAACCCTGGTGAAGCACAAATGGTACCCAGCCTGAAACCACGCATGTATGACGAAGAGCATCAAGTGCTCTCTTCGCTCTGCTTCTGTCCTTAATCTGTCATGCCTTATCTGCTGTTTTAATATATCTTATGTACAGCCTCCTCGATCCGGCACTTCTTCGCTCACGTGGCGTACTAAGTAGAGATGCGGGGTACATTCATTAGCATCTTTCTTTAGTCAGGTCAACTCCACTAACGTCGGGAACTGCGTCGGAATGCAACTTACCGATACGTGCCTCTCCCAAGTTCTTCTTTGGTCCCTCACCGCCCATTAGCAGTGGTTTTTTCCCGTAAGTTGCCTGTGTGTTGCACACCGCAACATGCTACGAAGTATGCTTTACAGGAGAAAGCTTGGCACTTGAAACCAATCTTGAGGCAGAATTTAGCAAATTTCTGTTAATTGACTCAATTTATTCTCGATACATCCTCGGTTATTCTTGAGCCTAACTGTACTTTCTTCATTTTTGTTGTACCAGTTACAATTAACGGTATATCCTGATTTTATCGGCGCATACCATTTCAGATGGGCCGTGACGAGGACATGACACGCCGACAAATTAAGGCCGTAATGTGCTTCCACCTAAATTTAGATTTTTTTTTCATCTTGAGTTCTGATTCAGAGCCCCAAAATGTCGCTTTGTTCTTTTAATGTGGCACCACTCTATTGCGCTGCGTGTGTCGTCTTGTTCATATCTTTGTAGTAGTTTACCTTTGGTTATAGAACACGTGCTTGCGCAATAACTTTATCTATAAAGTCCACAGTACAAACAGACTTTATGGTACTACGCGTTTCACGGCTCCTCCCCACCAACCCCTTCACGGCTTTGCGACTCTCCTCTACAGTTATTGAACAGCGGTCTACGTTCAAATTACGTTTTATGCGCTTAGCTTTTGTTTTTTTTTACAAACAATTTCTTCGAGAGCTGACAAAACGTCCTTCGAATGTCCCCCCTCTCTGCAAACAAGCTTTAGCCTAACGTCCTGTCTAGGAGGTAACGCGAAAGCTTAGTGCCAAGAGTTACTCCAACGCTCGCTGTGTGCTACCTTATTTTCTTTACTCTCAAAATTGCGTGTTTATTTTAGTAATTAGTTTTTTAACGAATTTCATCCCTCACTCTAAATTATATTACTCTTCTCTTGTTAGCGCACGTAGCAGACTTGAACTTATTATCTTTCACTCACAATGTTCTCCTGGTTTTTCCTAACGGGCTTACCTATAGTCCGGAGTTGAACGCTGGGAGCCGACGCGTTGGAGTGAATAGGGTGCAACAGGCCCATACGCGCTGTGAGTCGCGAACTTCCGTGCAGCGCTATGGAAGGAACCAAGTGAATTGACCGAACCCAGCAGAATCCAATGGTTTTACCAGCGTTTACAAATATTTCTTATCCCCCAATAATCGATGTAGCACTTTAATTTATCAGGAAGTAATATGCATCGGAAGAGGACTAGCGGGCAGAAAGCCTTTTCACTTTCCCAATCCTAGTTGCTTCGCCGGCATATGAAGACTCCTTGGCTGCTCAGTGCGCCGATTTATTGAGTGGGTTTTCTGGCAACACTTTGCGGCATTTTACTTGCTATTGCGGGTTAGCGCCCAACTTTCCCCACCTCTTTTCGTCTGGCCGTCAGACCCTGTCAATGTCAAACGGTCCCAATTTCTGTTGTTGCCACCAGGAAATCTGACCAGTTCGTGAGCGAGAGTGCACTTAACCTTGGTCCATCGGCTTGATGCCTACGCCCCTCCCCCCTCCTTCTTTTTTTTTTTAATGCTGTGAGCCGGTAAACGCATTTCACTGAGCACGCGTGCAATCAGTCATTTGTCCTGTACGCTGAATAAAATCGTATACAATGTATACCGAAAATAATCGCGGCGAAGTTAGCTAAAATTTAACGACCTCTAAAACTTTCTTCCTTCATCTTCGTATCTAAGGAAATGAGATTTTCGCCTCTCTTTTGTAGGCAATGTCAATGTGATTCACATCTATACAGTATTTTAGAGGTTTTTTTTTGATAAAGGCAAGAAAAGCGCGTTAATGGGCGCCAATAAAATCACATGACCTTCAATAAAGATGATTGGAGGTAATTTAATTATGAACAAGAGTGGCGGCTTCGTCAAGCAATGATAAGAAAGAAGAACCTGGCGTTTCAGTGAATATTATTATTAATTATTTTCTTTTGAAATTGAGGTCCACATCCTAACTTTGCCCTTGTATTCCCAAACTGATTATATGGCAGTTAACGTGCGCCTTCATTTATAAATTGTTGAGTGCATTGTAAGTGTAAAGCCAACACCTTGCAAACAAAATATCATCGTATCCAGTTGAATACGCAATATTTTTCTACATGTTTCCATTCAAGTATTCAAAAAGGCTGATTGTAACGCTCGAGGTGAGCACGCAGTATATACCATTTCATGCACTGTAATCGAGGCGCTTGTAAACCGCGGATCAAATATATGTGCTAAGTACGACTATTCACTTAACAGCTACGAATTATTATGATAACTTGGCAGCACTAACAAACGGGAAAAGAGAAAGAGCACGTCACGAATAAGAGCATATTGATTGATTTCTGTAGCTACAGAATAGTACCACTGTTGTTAGGTATGCGCTGGGGAAGGCAAGCGGGGACGTCAATAACTTTTGAAAGTTTGCTTAAAATCACAGCAACTAGGAATCAATAAATGACAGTTGGTGAAAGCATATATTGCAGTGTAAAGCACGCACAAACTCGCTTCACAGGCTGTTTTTTTTACTTTGCATTTACAAAGTTTTTCGTTTTAACGCCCTAGCGTTAACAAGCTCATTGAGCTAAAATGCAGGTTTTGGTGTCAACGGCGGTGTGGACGTTTGTGGTCGTTAGGAACAAAGCAGTGTCGGATGTGAGTGGGACTTCGAGGTTGTTGCAAATTAGGAAGGAAGGTGGGTGTGTGTACTCTGGTTTTCCTTGTCAAAGAGTTTAGGTTTCAACTGGGAACCGAATACGGGCTGGCAATAAAGAAGGTGATTCGTGGCTTCCTGGGGGAGTGTGCATGCCACTGTGGCGTTCAACTCTTACAAGTAAAACTGAAGTGTCCCCCAATTTTTTCAAAGTTTTTATTACCAAAAATGGGACAAAGCTTATTTTTCAGGCATTATCAACTTTTGAATGGTAGCGCGTTAGCATTCATCACGAGAAATGTATTAGCACTGGCATAATTACTGTCAGAGCCAAAACCTGGTGTCTTAAAGAGAAGGTTCAGCTTGAATTGAGGATGTCTTAAGGAGCCAATGAATAAAAAGTGATGTGTGTAACAATAATGAACAAGAAGACAGCAGACCTAATGATGGGAAAAAAAGTGGTCTTATCTGCATGTTGTTCGACATGAAGAAGAAAAGGGCAAGGTTAGTGCACGTATCGCGTGTGCAAGGTAACGGTTGGTCATTCAAAGTAACAGACTGGATTTTAAGAGAATGCATACGCGTGAGGCAGATACTAAAAGTTACGTGGACTTAAGAAATTAATTTTCTAGAGTTAACAATCAGGTTTATCAGTGAAACTTAACAGATACATTCGCCCTGCATTACACAATCAGGTTGATGATAATTTTTAAGGTACAACTTGTCAACCTCTTTTTTTTTTTTGCAATGCCAATGTACACAAACAATCTCTCCCCCTTGCCCAAGGACATACGGTCAGGTCAATATGTATTGCTATCTCGCCAGCTTCGCTAATACTGAAGTATTGTTCTGGTGACTACAATTCTTTAATGCCTCGAAAGATGAATAGTCTTGAGAGGCATTGGCTGGCCTCCAACAATTGAAGAACCCGGCCAACGTGCCATTTCGCGTGCTGATGACGAGAGAGGTTTACAACTGATGCTGCACCGCACGTTAGCCATTGAACCGATCGACTGAATACGCACTTGCTCGGTGGAGTCAATTCATTTCATTCACTCTGCTTTTCTAACTGTTTGATGGAGCACATCTATGTGCTAGTCTTATGAATCGTTGTTGAGAGACTTGAGATTTCAATTTTAGTCTATTGTATTTAGAGACACGCATGACTCTAGCAGAGAGCGAAGCGTTTGTGAAGGCAGGAATCTGATTGACCTTGCCAAAAAACACTGGCATGAAAAGAGAGCTATATATCTTATTGGAAAGCAAGAAGGTCGGCTTGAGCTGGTGCGCTCTAGCCTACTCCTATGCACAGGGGAAAAGGGAAGAGAGAAAGAGGAGTGATGATGTTTCCTTAATGACTATACCAACAAAATATGAATGCTCATTGGATGAGCAAGTGCTATTTTCATAACCAATCTTTCGCGCTCAAGAAAACAAAGGAGGGTTACGTGGAGTGCTGATAGAAATTGTGGAGTTCATCGAATTAAGTTACAAGATATATGTTCCGCATTGCTCTCACTGGCACTAAGTACTCTCTTTCAACTCACTGGTTTCTTGTATTTCATGCTAGCCAAAGAGACTTTGTGCGGGAAACCTGTTCATTCTAATTCAGGGTGCGACTTGGAATAATAAAGAAGGACAATTCCTGGTAGTCCAATATTATTACACGCAAAGCAAACGCCCAGTCTTAGAAGTGATTACCCAACTTCGAAAACTACCAAATTGACAGCCTTACGAGCGTGAATAGTAACAGCACAAGCCAGAGAAACAGAGAAAAAATGGGGGACCCTTAAGGGCAAAGGGTAGGCCCTATACGTCCAATCATTTTTGGGGGATATTGAAGTACTGTTCTGTCGATGACTAAAAGGATTTGCAAAGTTCATGTATCAATTTCTTCCAAAACTTACACTGTTTAAACTGAAGCAGGTTTATTGAATGCTGGCTGATATTACAATATTAGCTAATTTGATACCACCACGTCCGCCATTCTCAGCTAGTTGGCACCTATAAAAATTTATAACAAAAAGAACAATAAACTGCGTAAACGCTATTCTGTTTCAGTAGCTGTAGGCATTTGTGCAGAATACATGAAAGAATGATTGACTGGTTATCTAAGAATGTATGGAAAAAATTGGCCCCATATCTGCATGTTTCACTGCAAACGTCGTCGAAAGACGATAGTCTTGCGTGTGGTCAGAGTGAACAGAAGTTTACTTAATATTCAGAGCGAGAAAACCGGTGAATGGTATTCTGGAAGCACAGCGCTAGACAGTCTCGATTTGTGCAGCGAAGGTGGACAAGCACATCGAGGCACGATAGACACGAGCGCCATCTGGTAGTTATCTTCAAAAACAAAGGAACGCGTGTGCGCCCGTCGAAAAAAAAAAGACGTGCTTGTCTCGGAGGCCATAAGGTGTAGAACGCAAAGCGACGGGCAGGTGCCACCACTGTGTCGTCTTAGCAAAACGTTGGAAACACTTGCCTTTTCGAGCATTGAGTTGCACTGTCAGCGCAGCGTGATAAATGCTACGATCCTTAGAATAACTTGTGTGTGTCTTCTCTACTATATAGACACGCAAACAAAACATCGACGTGTTGTAATGGTGCCTAAGATATGCGCAATAATTGCTTTTTAATTGACAATCGCACAAACACGAACGCTGAACTTGTGCAGTGTGGTGGGTGCTGTGGATGGGTGTTGGCCGTTTGAGGTATCGTTTCCGTGCACTTTGAGGTATCATCACCGCGAACAAACAGACAAATGTACAGGCAGACAGAAGACAGACAGACAGACCAAAATTTTGGCGTCGAAGGTCTCCAAGAAAGATTATCGTCTTTAATCATCGTACCTAAGTATTAAAGAAACGTGGTTTCGAAATAGTCGAGTTCAGAGTTAGGAAACGGCTTAAAGGCAAATACACTTTTTCTTGAACATCGTTCGCCTATGCTATTTGGAGGCTAAAAGCTGCGTAATCCTTTTCAAAGTGCAGTGACCTGCTGCATGCACGCCGCGCGTGCCTAGACATGTCCACTATTGTCTCGCTACTCTCGAGGCACCACCAATCAATGTAATCCACTCCCCTCTGTAATGCCATTTGGCCCTGAGGGTATTATAAATAAAATAAAATAAATAAAATCAGAATATTGTGCCGTTGTTTGCCGCGCGGAGGCGCCGATGGGCGAGATGCCGCCCCTGCGAGCTTTCCACCAGTGTGCACGTATGTTTACAGAGCTCCTCGCTATCGCGTCGAAACAGCAGGCCTGAGCCGAAAAGGCGGCACAGTCACAGTGAAGGCTGGAAGAGCGGTAATTCTTGAACTTGTTCCAATGCTCTTTAGGGCTAACGAGCGCAAGTGCGCTTGCCAGGGTAGCCACTATTTCAAAAATGCAAATTTTGGGAAGTTGAGAAGCACCCGTCTACGCGGAGAAGCGTGGCATCCTCTACGTATCGGCTAGGTGATGATGCGCATATTCGTGATGCATGAAATGATCACGATGAAGAATAATGACTCATGACCTTTGTAATGGTTCGGAGCGTTCACGACCACTTGTTATCAATTCGCGCGTGTATGACGCCTGTCACACATTAGGTTGAGAAGCACATGGATGTTACGTACTGTTCTACTACGATGTATTTTCCATGTTTACGCGGTCACTTCCAGACATAACACCTTCATAGGGTCGTTTTCCGAAAGATGTTCGATTACCATTAATGCTTCGAGGTTTTCAAAACGAAGAAAACGTCATTGCTCCTCGGTAGAATACCGGATTGTCGTCGCGAGGACCCAGGCTGAAACCCCGTTCTAGCCCCACCGTGGTTGTCTAGGGGCTAAGTTACTGAGCTGGTGATCCGCAGGTCACGGGTTGGAATCTAGGCTGCGGCGGCTGCATTTTCATGAAGGTGAAAATGGTGTAGGACCATGTGCTCAGATTTGGGTGAATATTAAATAGCCCCCAGCAATCGCATTTTTCGGAGCCCTCCACTACAGCGTCTCTCATAATCATATGGGATTTTTGGAACGTTATACTCCGCATATCAATCTCCGTAATTACGTCATCATTTTGGTTCGTAACACTGCAATCGTTATTATCCTCACTTGGTGACCAAAGTTGTAGAAGAGAGCCATGCAACCGACAGGCAGGCGCAAACTTAGTGAGCTTATGGAATAATAGTAATCGTACTCACGCATGCAGTAATCGTATTTACAATGTTGCATTCTCAAAAACCACGTCTAATTAATGAGCATTAGTTTGACTTGGTGTTTGGGAATGCAACAAAGTGCTCCTAGAGGTTCACACTTTCGAGGCGAGCGAAGTAGGCTCGTGCCATCACATTCGGGAACATTTAGGCCCGAAACGACTAATTTTCCCAACGCTATTGTACTACTTCATTTGTAAGGAAAGCAAGAAAAAAATCATGCTCGGTAAGGTATATAGAAGGACACTGCTTAGGCTGTTTTTGTAAAGTGATTGCAGTCTCTGTGATATCGTGACCATGTGGCAACGTGTCGGTGGAAAGCTGTCTATTCATACAATTTACTGTTCTCGCTTCCGTACTGCAATCACAACAGTAAATAACCAATCAAAGAACTCATAAACCCCACTGAAAAATAAAGTTATAGTGAGAAAAACATCTCATTTTTGTTTTTTTTTGCATTAGAATAACTTGTGTGTGTCTTCTCTACTATATAGACACGCAAACAAAACATCGACGTGTTGTAATGGTGCCTAAGATATGCGCAATAATTGCTTTTTATTGACAATCGCACAAACACGAACGCTGAAACTTGTGCAGTATTGGTGGGTGCTGTAGATGGGTTTGGCCGTTTGAGGTATCGTTCCGTGCCATTTGAGTTATCATCATCGCGAACAAACAGACAAATGTACAGGCAGACAGAAGACAGACAGACAGACCAAAATTTTGGCGTCGAAGGTCTCCAAGAAAGACTCTCGTCTTTAATCATCGTACCTAAGTATTAAAGAAACGTGGTTTCGAAATAGTCGAGTTCAGAGTTAGGAAACGGCTGAAAAGCAAATACACTATTTTTTGAACACCGTTTAACTATGCTATTTAGAGGCTAAAAGCTGGTTAATACTTTTCAAAGTGCAGTGACCTGCTGCATGCACGCCGCGCGTGCCTCGACATGTCCACTATTGTCTCGCTACTCTAGTGGCACCACCAATTAGAATATTGTGCCGTTGTTTGCCGCGCGGAGGCGCCGTTGGGCGAGAGGCCACCCCTGCGAGCTTTCCACCAGTGTGCACGTATGTTTATAGAGCTCCTCGCTATCGCGTCGAAACACCAGGCCTGAGCTGAAAAGGCGGCACAGTCACAGTGAAAGCTGGAAGAGCGCTGATTCTTGAACCTGTTCCCAATGCTCTTTAGGGCTACGAGTGCAAGTGCGCTTGCCAGGGTAGCCACTATTTCAAAAATTTTGTGAAGTTGAGAAGCACCGTCTACGCGGAGAAGCGCGGCATCCTCTACGTATCCGCTAGGTATGATGCGCATTTCGTGGATGCATGAAATGATCACGATGAAGAATAATGACTCAGACCTTTGTAATGGGTTCGGAGCGTTCAACGACCCACTTGTTATACAATTCGCGCTGTATGACGCCTGGTCACACATTTAAGGTTGAGAAGCACATGGATGTTACGTTACTGTTCTACTACGATGTATTTTCCATGTTAACGCGGTCACTTCCAGACATAACACCTTCATAGGGTCGTTTTCCGAAAGATGTTCGATTACCATTAATGCTTCGAGGTTTTTATAAGAAAGAAAACGTCATTGCTTCTCGGTAGAATACCGGATTGTCGTCGCGAGGACCCAGGCTGAAACCCCGTTCTAGCCCCACCGTGGTTGTCTAGGGGCTAAGTTACTGAGCTGGTGATCCGCAGGTCACGGGTTGGAATCTAGGCTGCGGCGGCTGCATTTTCCATGAAGGTGAAAATGGTGTAGGACCATGTGCTCAGATTTGGGTGAATATTAAATAGCCCCCAGCAATCGCATTTTTCGGAGCCCTCACTACAGCGTCTCTCATAATCATATGGGATTTTGGAACAGTTAACTCCGCATATCAATCTCCGTAATTACGTCATCATTTTGGTTCGTAACACTGCAATCGTTATTATCCTCACTTGGTGACCAAAGTTGTAGAAGAGAGCCATGCAACCAGGACAGGCAGGCGCAAACTTAGTGAGCTTATGGAATAGTAATCGTACTCACGCATGCAGTAATCGTATTTACAATGTTGCATTCTCAAAAACCACGTCTAATTAATGAGCATTAGTTTGACTTGGTGTTTGGGAATGCAACAAAGTGCTCCTAGAGGTTCACACTTTCGAGGCGAGCGAAGTAGGCTCGTGCCATCACATTCGGGAACATTTAGGCCCGAAACGACTAATTTTCCCAACGCTATTGTACTACTTCATTTGTAAGGAAAGCAAGGAAAAAATCATGCTCGGTAAGGTATAGTATAAGGACACTGCTTAGGCTGTTTTTGTAAAGTGATTGCAGTCTCTGTGATATCGTGACCATGTGCAACGTGTCGGTGGAAAGCTGTCTATTCATACAATTTACTGTTCTCGCTTCCGTACTGCAATCACACAGTAAATAACCAATCAAAGAACTCATAAACCCCACTGAAAAATAAAGTTATAGTGAGAAAAACATCTCATTTTTGTTTTTTTTTGCATTAAAAAATTCAAGCATTTAACAATCCGTAAAATGTACTGCTAAGCGCGAGTGCATCCTGCAGAAGTAATTGAGTTGTGTTTTTAAAAGCCAGTTTTGGTTATTACTCTACCATGACGTCACAACACGGTATGGGCTTCTCGTTCCGTGCTCGCGCAGGATAGCGTAACGTTTGCACGGCCGCTTCACACCGTGGCTCTATCTGTTGCTCACAAGCTGCCCATTTGAATAATGTCGCTGCTGACGTCATCACAAATAGCAATACTGCTGCGTGAAGTCAACATAAATAGTACTGTAATTTTACGTACAGCCTGAGTTTATGTCGCTTGGTCTGTCATTGGAATATCAACTTTTGTGCAACAATTAAGTAACATATCAACATTCTTGAAGCGTCAAAATTTCTCAGGGCCATCTCTGTCTAAAACAGAATAGTATCAAAGAATACACTCACCTTCTGAAAATCCTACCGGTATCCCTTGAGCTAAGGAAAGCAATGAAGACATTATTTGTAGTTTCTTAAAGGAGGCCTGAAGCACTTTTTCAAGTAATTATGAAATGAATTCACTGGAACAGCTCATTGCCTCACGAATTCAACGCCACAAAACAAAGGTTTGTCGCACGCTGCAATTGCATTCTCTTGTCTTTCGTCTTGGTGAAAGCGCTGGAAGCTACGCAGGAAAGGATGGCAGCGCCACAAAAAAAAAAAAAAAAACGTCATGTGCACCCCGGGACCTTGAGCACTTTTTTTTTTCTTCGAATGCGTGGTTTTTTCAGTGTGATCGCGCACGTACGCGTGGACACGCAGTGGCCTCCCGTGGTGATCTCTGTAACGAGCGAGCGCGCCTTGTTCAAATCAGCCAATGGCTTATAGATGGGTTTTCTACGTGGGATTTTTGGGCATATTGCATGTTTTGTCGAAAGAAGAAAAAGCAATTTTCAGCATATTTTTGATAATTTGTAGTGAATTTCAGCCTGCGTGCTGCACTAAATTATTTGGCTTGCGCGTCGTTGGGAGCCTCTACTACCAATAAACAGCGTTTTATGACCATGTTAAAAAAGTGTTGCATGGCCTCTTTAGGTGTTTTGGGCTGTATTTCTCTTGAGTTCAAACACAATAGCGAGGACGAACAATCAAACTTTCTGTCGTGGATGTTAAACTCACCAACCTTCGAACAAAATAGGACACTTATTGTCCTTAAATCTCCCTTTGCCTTCAATATGGGTTGGTTTTCCAAACTTCGCTGATTGTCAAACTGAAGAAAGGTTATATTTTAATTGTTGCGACTTTTTCTGTGGCTAGCATTCATACAGTCAGCACAAGCTTTACCTCTACATTATGTGATACCACCGCACTTGCAGAATACATACCAAGCATCCCTCATGCGGTATGAGGCATGGCATGAGTAAAGCATAGCAAATTAACACTTTCGAAGCTAAAGCTCTGTGCAGACAGCCATTTTAGACGTCGACGCTCTTCGACAGGAATATTATAGGACTGCCATCAAGTATACTCCAGCCTGTAGAAGCGCAAAAAGCGTTCTTCAGCGTACGTCAGTTCTTGAGGCATAGCCTGTTCACACTTGCGTTGCCATAGCAACGTACAAGCGTAGTTCCGGTTTGTTAAAACTCGGTGCAATCAGCACAAATTTTCTTCGTGTTTAGAAAAAATTTATTTACGGCATGTACAGAACACAAAGGCTTCATACCATTCCAGTAACAGGGCACATACACTTCGGCACATCTATATTTCACGACTAACATCACTACGTTACAGTGAAGACATTTGCTCTAATAAGCATGATTATGTTGGCATACATGTACACAATAATTCAATGTGATATCACGATGCAAGGGTATAACGATACAATAGATCCAAATTAAACACAATTTGTAACAAATGAAATCATATATAACAACTCAACGGGCGCTGCTTAGCACCAAGTCGGTCGAAAAATGAGTTGTATCCTTTCGTGTTCCACCTTGACGAAAGGGCACGACCAATGCCGCAGAAACTCTTGCTCCCCGAGGAAGAAAAGCTCCTCGGAGAGGAACGTGAGGATCGCTCGTCTCATTTTCCCCAGTATCGGCCACAAGGCACGCAAGCGGCAATTGGCAGCTACGGCCTCACATCGGTTTCTCCAAAGGCTGAACAGCCCCGCAACTATTAAGAAAGCGGAGAAGCGGCTACGCGGAAATCGGCCGTTGGACACGAAAGTTCGCACACCCTGTCCCTGAAAACCAGCATTAACCGCACGCCAAAAAAGGCGGGAAACCACACATTCAAACGTCGCATATCGATTGGTCTCTACCATGACGCAGTTGGGGCAAGTGGAAGTGCGAACCACCTGCCATTTATAATTCACTTAGCACTATCTATGGCAGGGCTTCTTACGTCATCATCTTTAGGCGACGACGGATGTTTTCCGCTTCTAATACCAGCTCCATCAGTTATTTCTCCACTCATCACATGATCTATCTTTCGTTGAGCACTACCACCACTTTTCTTTAATTTTTCTTCTTGTATATCAAGTTGTTGCACTTTAGTTTTAATAAACTTTCACGTTTTGTTTGTCTTCTCGCTTATAACGTGCTTTCTATTGATCGTGTTATCTTCTTTTTTTTTGAACTTTTTTTCATTCTTTTAATGAAACATAACCGAACTGGCTGTTCGGTATTTCTCCTTATTCGACGCACTTAAATGTTTTCTGTTTTTCACACTTGCCCCAGTGTGTGCCACAGGCGATACTACCCTTTCACCCACGCAACGAGGAGTATCTCGTGCTGTTAAGTAGTGCGAAAGTGGTCCGCGGACTGCGTTATATGCGGGGTTACTCTCCGTAAAGGAAGATTATAAACAAAGACGGCTGTTGGCATTATGGAAGCGATTACTGCTGCATTCCTGAATAACGTGATAGCAGGGCTCCAGCGAAAACAACGTGGTAAAACAGCTATGAAGTGGCAGCTCAACACCCACGCAACGCGCTGGGAGTCCCAGAGAGTACCGTGTTGATGCTGCGCAGCCTGCGCTGATAATGGAGTTCGCAACATAAAACAAAAACAGAAAACGAGGACGTAACCCACGTTTCATCAGGATTGCTCCGCTTAACGGTGTTCATTCGCCGAGTATATTACAAAGCTCATAATAATATGGCATATAATAATTACGTGTGGTCTAGTGGCTAAGGTACTCGGCTGCTGACCCGCAGGTCGCGGGATCGAATCCCGACTGCGGCAGCTGCATTTCTGATGAAGGTGGAACTGTTGTAAGGCCGTGTGCTCAGATTTGGGTGTACGTTAAAGAACCCCAAGTGGTCGAAATTTCCGGAGCCTTCCACTACGGCGTCTCTCATAATCATATTGTGGTTCTGGGACGTTAAAACCCACATATCTATCAAATATAAACATTACGTGGTAAACGTATTACTATACGAAACGGTATTATTGCCACTTAACTCGAGCTACGACAAAGAAGACACACCCAGCGCACTGATGATGATATCTTCAATTGACATAAAAGCAATGAATTTATGTGTTGCGGTGACAATGTGTGGGTAAACTAAGTGGACACTTTTGTTCTCATTTTTCCTCCCCTCGTGTAGCGTAGAAAACCAGGTGCGACCCAGTTAACATCGCTGCTTTTGTTTTCATCTCTGTCTGGACGTTTCATATTGCCGCGAGAAGAAACAGACAAAGGAAATCGAGACGTAGCGAAGAGTTGTTTACTTTTGTACTTCTTCCTCCTCAGCCGCAACTGCCACTAGCGCGTGGCATTACCCTCTCCCCAAGAAAAAAAAAGTGCCTCAGCGCGCTACTATAGTTTGAAACAAAAATGAAAGCTGAGCCGAGAAAGTTAGTGACCACTTGGATACTAAAGGACAAAATTAAAGAAAAAACAAAAGGAGACACAATGGACTTGACCGAAGGTGCGGTACAGCAAAGTTTGTAGCTTGCAGCCAGCGCTTATAGTACAGTTTCATTCTGGTAACGTGAACCACGTCAGAAGAACGTGCTGGGCGAGAATGGCGAGGTGTCTCCGCTGGCATGACTTCGTAGTTCACTTCGCCAATGCGATGCTCAACGCGGTAGGGTCCGAAATACCGGCACAACAATTTTTCTGAGCGGCCGTGTCGTCGTATAGGCATCCAAATTCAGACTAAGTCACCCGTCTTGTAGGCCACCGCTCTGTGATTGCTGTTGTGTCGGCGAGCATCTTGGTCTTGACGACACAAAATGCGTTGCCGCGCAAAATTTTGTGCTTCATCAGCGCGCTCAAAGAAGACATTTGTATCCGTAGAAGTCGTGCCAGGCGGAGTCAGCTGGAGCATTAGGTGAAGCATCGTGGTTACATCGCGCCCGTAAACGAGTCTGGAAGGTGCGAATCCAGTGGTTTCCTGGAGAGCCGTCTTGTAAGCAAATGTTGCACATGGGAGGACTTCTTTCCATGTATTGTGATCTGAGGTTACATACATCGAAAGCATATTTGCAATCCTTTTATTGAGGTGCTTGGTTAACCCGCTGGTCTGCGCATGGTAAGCTGTTGCCATTCGGTGTGTGGTACCACTCAGCTGCAAGATATCACGTAGAAACTGCGCCGAGAAAGATGTACCGCATTCTGTGATGACAACTGCTTGGGTACCATGGCGGAGAACGATGTTTTTGACGAAGAAGTTGGCCACAACGAAATCAGTAGCTAGCTGAACGGCTTTGGTTTCGCAGATTCTGGTCAAATAGTCGGTAGCGACAACATTCCAGCGGTTGTTAGCTGCAGACTTGGGAAGCGGCCCCAGCAAATCCATGTCAACCTGTTCGAAAAGTGCGTGCGAGGTCTGACAAGATTGAGCAGACCGGCTGGTTTTATAGGTGGAACTTTGGCGCGTTGGCAAGCAGTGCAAGTTTTGACGTACTGCTTCACGGTTTTTGCGAGTTTCCGCAAACAATAGTTATGTTTAATCTTCGCAAAGGTGCGTGTGAAGCCAAGATGCCCGGATGATGGCTCGTCGTGGCACGCACGTAAGACGTCGTTGCGGAGAGCGGCAAGAACTACTAGTAGGTAAATGGCTTGCGTGGGATGAAAGTTGCGCTTGTAGAGGGCGTCGTCGCGTAGCCAGAAAGACGACAAGTCACGAGCAAACTGACGGGGCGGTTGTGGGCGACATCTTTCGAGATATCATTCAGTGGTTGCAGCTCTGTGTCTTGGCGTTGCTGTTGGGCCACATCGGAAGAAGTTAGAGTCGAAAGGAAACCGCAGTCTTCGTCGGAATCATTTGGAGTGGTCTCGACAGGGGCACAGGAAAAGCAGTCAGCGTCAGTGAATTTCCGGCCAGACCGGTACACGATTGTCAAGTCAAATTATTTGCAGCCGAAGGATGCTCGAGATTCGCCAACCAACAGAGAGAGCGGTGATCACTAATTATTCAGAAAGGCTGTCCGTACAAGTTTAGTAGGAACTTTGTAATAATCCATACTACGGCCAGGCATTCCTTTTCAGTTGTTTAATAGTTCTTCTCGGCCGAAGACAACGCGTGGCTAGCGTAGGCGATAAAGCGCTCGAAGCCATCATGAAACTGCACGAGAATGGTTCCGAAACAAAGGTTGCTAGCATCAGCGTGCACTTACGTATCTGCCTCTGTGTCAAAGTGACCAAGCATCCGCGGGTTTGAAAAACGTTGCTGAAACTCACGGAAAGCGTCGGAATGTGCCGAGCGCCAGGTAAAGGCGATGTCGTGTTTAATCAGTTGTTGCAAAGGTTCTGCGATTTTAGCAAACTTTGGCACGAAATGGCGGTAATACGCACAAAAGGCTAGAGAAATCGGTGCACATCTTGCTTCGTCTTCGGCATCGGCAACAGAGCAACTGCCGTGGCTTTTCCATGGTCAGGATGCACGCCTCTACTGCTCACAATATGGCCCGAGAATTTTATCTCCTCCTATCTAAAGTGACACTTTTCCGGCTTCAGGAATATACCAGCAGTACGAATGGCTTGAAGTACATCCTGAAGCCGCTTGATGTGCTCTTCAAACGTCGTGAAAAAAAAACAACTACGTCGTCTTAGTACACTAAACACGAATGCCATTTCAGGTCAGGTAACACTGTGCCCATCATTCATTGGAACGTAGTTGGAGCGGAACATAACCCGAAGGGAGGACCTTAAATTCGTAAAGGCCTTCAGGAGTTATAAGCCCCGTTTTTTACCAGTCTCTTTCGTCAACTTCAACCTGCCAGTACCCGCTAGGAAGATTCATCGATGAAAAGTAGCGGGCATGTCGCAGGTGATCTAAAGAGTCGTCGATATGGTGAAGGGGATAAACGTCTTTCTTCGTAATGGAGTTCAACTTGCGGCAATTCACACAAAATTAGAGGGAGCCATCTTTTTTTTTAACTAGTACAACAGGTGACGCCCACGGACTGGTTGAAGGTTGAATGACATCGTAATCGACTATTTGTTTCACTTCACGAATAGCATCCCGTTCTTTCTGTGATACGCGGCAAGCGTGTTGACGCACCAGTTGAACGATTGACTTGGTGATAATTCTGTGTTTGGTAAGCGGAGTCTGCCGGACCTTCCATGTAGCGGCGAAACAGTCGCTAAAAGATGACAGAAAGCTGAGTAGTCTTTGCCACTCTGCTCCAAGTTTTGACTAATATTAATGTGGTTCGTAAAGACTCATCACAGTTTTTATCTGCAGAGTGCATCGTAATCGAAGCGCAGGTGCTGAAATCGTCGAGGGTTTCGCAGTGGGCTATGGTGGTGCGCCTTGCCAAATTCTTGTATTCATCATTGAAGTTGGCCACTAAGATCGCAGTCCACCCATTTTGGAGCTCTACAATATTACGGGCTATGGCGACCTCTCAATCCAAAAGTAAGGCGACGTTACCTTGGGTGAAGCCTGTGCTCGCTTGTTCTTGCGGGCACTCAACAAGGACGAAGACGCTGCTACGAGGCGGCAACGTTACATATTTGTTGACAACGTGTAACGCCACACGTCAATGTTCGTCCGCGTCATCCGAATCAGTATGCAAACAGTTGGCGAAGGTTACGAACAAATCTCGCAGATTAAAGACCGCTCCAAACTCCTGAAGAAAATTTATACCCAATATAACTGGTCGGGAACAAAAGGGCAGCACAAGGAAATATGCTACGAAGGTCGACGCACAGATTTCAAGTCTTGCGGTGCACCGGTTGATTGGTGACACGAGGTGTCCTCAAGCGGTAATCAGTTGTGGGCTGCCCCACGATGTCAGTACTTTGCGTAGCTTGGTGGCTAACAGAGCACTCATTACCGAGTAATCAGCTCCTGTATCGACTAGTGTGGTTACTGGATGATAGTCAACGAAAACTGTTACAGCAGCAGACGTTCTTTTAGCGATTACGGAAGAAGGCGTCAGCGGTACGTCATTGCAGGGTGACATCGGAGGATAATTGTAACTTCGCGTGACAGTGGCCTCCCCACCGGAGGTCGCCGTTCTCAGTTTCCCCGGCGTGGACTTGAGGCACTGACACCAGTGGGCTCAAAGGCTGTTCAGACGTGGTTTGGCGATGCGGGCCGACGGGCTGATGGTGATCATGACTGTCGTCGCGGAGGGCCAGGAGGAAGATGACTACTTCGTAAGTACTGTTCAATTTTATACGAGCGCTCACTATAGCGTGGGCAACGGTAATCCGGGTGGAATCCACACAGGCCTATTCTTCGGTAGTTGTAGTCTTGGTACATGTGTCCGGCTTCACCACAGTGGCAGCACAAGGTTCGACTCTCAGGTGCTCGCCATACGGTGGACTTCCGCGGTCTATGGCAATAATCAGTCTGAAAAGCTGGGCTTAGGAAATGTCAAGTCTCAGCAGGTGAATGCGACAAACGTGCCGTCGACGGTGTAGAGACTCGCAGGGCATCCGTGTAGGATAGCGTGGGAGGTTCAGCTCGGGATTGGGGTGACAGAGGAATGAATTGTCTGATTTCATCCCGAATGAGATCGCTGACAGCTGCGACACTCGGAGCTATCGCTGTATGACACTTCTGAAGTTCCCCGCGGACAACCTCCCGTATAAGTTCTGTAAGCGTCTCCCTGTCATAAGGCTCAGGCGCAAGTGAGCACGCAGCGGAGAAGGAAGTTTCTTGCTCGTACTGGTATAACCACTGCCTAAGCATGCGCTCCGTATTTCTCACCTCACGAACGAACTTTGACAACGTTGTTAGCGGGTTGCGCACGAGGCCCACGAAAATCTGTCCCTTTACGCCACGCATTACCAGTCATACTTTCTTGGCCTCTGGCATTTGCGGGTCGGCTCGTTGGAGCAGTTGTGACATCTCTTCAACAAACATGGCGACACTCTCGTTCGGCATTCGAAATCGTGTAGACAGTGCCTGCTCAGCGCTTTCTTTGCCCTCGGGGTTGCTGAAGGCCTCAAGAAGTAGCCGATGGAACTCCGGCCAACTCGTGAAGGAAGCCTTGTGGTTCTCGTACCACACTTTTGCCGCATCAAGAAGGGAGATGTAGACGTTTTTCAAATTACGGCGATCGTCCCAGTCATTGATGGCAGCCACCCGTTCAAAGTGACCCAACCAGTCTCCCACATCCTTACCGGGATCGAAGTGGAAAGGGTTAGGCGTGCGAGGCGTGTTGACGACGCAAGCTACGGCAGCGGGTGGGTCATCGACATGCTCAGTCTGGGTTGGGGTCATGGGAAACATTTTCCTCGCGAAACTTGCCAGGGGACCGTATTGGGGTGGTGTCTTGGAGGCCACGGCTGCTTCGATGGACTTCAGCAGAACCTGGGGCCGGATTCACAAAACTCACTTACGAAAACATTTTTGCGCAAGAGAAATTTGTTGCGTAAGACGATTCACGAAACGAAAAAACGTCGTAAGAGGCCATCGTTGTCACATCGGCCGCTGCAAATAAAGCACGCTGTGACTGCCCGGGAACATGTCAGCGATGGTGATGCAGTTGCTATATTTGCTTACGTCACCGAAAAGTGATCGTAAGTGGATTCACGAAGCGAAATTGTACGTAAAAACAGCATGGCTGAGAGAAAATCCTAAAAGTGGTCCGCACCACTCTTAGGAACAATGTGGCTACTTAGAACCTGCTGCCGCGGCGGTATACTTTGGTGCCCTGGATGGTTTTGAGTTAATTCACGCCCATTAAGGGCTGCCTGATGACTGCTGGTGCGTTTTTATTTCTTTTGGTGCTATGAGTTTCGCGTGTTGTTTCTTTTGTACGCAGTGGATGGTGTTGACAACCACCATCATCCAATAAGTTCGAAGTCGCAGTAATTGAAGAATTCTATCCGGCCCCAGCAGAACCTGGGGCCGGATTCACAAAACTCACTTACGAAAACATTTTTGCGCAAGAGAAATTTGTTGCGTAAGACGATTCACGAAACGAAAAAACGTCGTAAGAGGCCATCGTTGTCACATCGGCCGCTGCAAATAAAGCACGCTGTGACTGCCCGGGAACATGTCAGCGATGGTGATGCAGTTGCTATATTTGCTTACGTCACCGAAAAGTGATCGTAAGTGGATTCACGAAGCGAAATTGTACGTAAAAACAGCATGGCTGAGAGAAAATCCTAAAAGTGGTCCGCACCACTCTTAGGAACAATGTGGCTACTTAGAACCTGCTGCCGCGGCGGTATACTTTGGTGCCCTGGATGGTTTTGAGTTAATTCACGCCCATTAAGGGCTGCCTGATGACTGCTGGTGCGTTTTTATTTCTTTTGGTGCTTTGAGTTTCGCGTGTTGTTTCTTTTGTACGCAGTGGATGGTGTTGACAACCACCATCATCCAATAAGTTCGAAGTCGCAGTAATTGAAGAATTCTATTGGGTGTCAATGGCATAAAACTACGCATGTAAAGAATTGTGGTTGGATGAAAACCAATGTGATACGTGAATGGTCGGTGCATTCGAACGCAGCATGGCATAGGATCAACCTTATTTGTTATGTTGTTGTGTTGCACCCCATCTCATCCAATTAAATGTGCGACTCGAGATCCTTGCCTCATTGGTGGAAATTACCACCAAAAAGGTTAATGGGAGCACATTCTTTGCACGCTATTAGAAATAAAAATGAGAGGAAGTTTTCAGTGAGTGGTTCATAAAGTTTGTGCTCTAGTGTACTTTCATAGGCTCTAACTGTCCAATGGTTGCGATCTCTGAAATACAGCTGTCGATACACTTTGGGATGATCTGGAACAAAGCGTACTTTGTAAACCAAAGCGTATTATGGGTGCGCGTGATTACGCATGGAACTACAAACAAATCTCGCATCTTCACCTTCACTGTTCAGACGCCGATATGGACCGTTATAATATGGCAAGCAATCAGAATGAAATGACCCTAGTAACTTTGTATGACACCAAATATATGCAAACCCTCACAATTCTGGAGCAAGCCTTGGCTGAATTCATCCCTGCGTCAATCACCAGCCATTTAACTTGGCGCACGAACATCATTCAAAGGTAGAGCCAGCCACTGACATGCATTTTGTGCGACGCAGCGACCACTTGACCTGAGAATAATAGTGTTGCGAAGGCGAATCCCCTGTCGCATGCTCTGATCGAAGCAGACGACAAACGCGAGCAGACGACGGCTTGGCTGACAGGCACAGATTGTGATTGGTTGTGAAGCAATACCCTCTACATCAGCTCACTCTGTGACATTGCCAAAACACTTCTTTCATCTGGCACGCCTGTCCTGTTCGTCATATCACCCCCCTCGCACATACGAGAAAATTTTTTCACGCCGTGAAAATAATGCAAGTACTTTCTAAGAGCTCCCTTATGTGCTGCGCAGTTGTCGAAAACAACATGGCGTCGTAAACAGCATATCGGTATGTGCGACTTTCAGCAAACGCTTCTCGCACGAGTTACTTCAGCGGTTGACCGGATGTGTTGTGATTACAGCAGCTCTTTCGGTGCGTGTAAGCAATGAGGAAAGCTGTGGCAGTGCAATGGTGTACGGTGAAGTGCAGCGAAGCCTGTGCGTCGGTGTGGTTATCAAGCGGGGATTGATGATTGATTTGTGGGGTTTAACGTCCCAAAACCACCATATGATTATGAGAGACGCCGTAGTGGAGGGCTCCGGAAATTTTGACCACCTGGGGTTCTTTAACGTGCACCCAAATCTGAGCACACGGGCCTCGACATTTCCGCCTCCATCGGAAATGCAGCCGCCGCAGCCGGGATTTGAACCCGCGACCTGCGGGTCAGCAGCCGAGTACCTTAGCCACTAGACCACCGCGGCGGGGCTATCAAGCGGGGATCGGCGTCGATGTATCGACGACAACTGGCACTCGAGAAGCCTGCAATGTGTGTTTGTGTTCCGGTAACAGTTCGTTCGCTTGACTTACCAGTCTCTCAGTTGGGTGCTGTGCGACATTTCGGATTGACAGCGTTTTGACACGTTACTTGAGTGACCCTAAGTACGTACGGAAACGTATGAATTACGCGCTCGGTTCTTGCTTCGCCACTAAGTAGCCCGTACGCTTCTAATTACTTGAGAGCAATGTACTGTTCGGAGTGAAACGATGTTCGTTGTGAACAGTGGTGCTGTGTTGACGTTCCAAGACTTGTGAACAAGCTGTGCTCGTGTGACCGAAAATTGAAAGACAGCATTGATAACTGTTTTGCCCTGCGAAGTTGTGGTGGGGCAGCTTGGCTCTTTTGTTTGTTAAGTCGTCACTTCTCCTTTTTGTGATAACCATAGTACTAGCGCTGTGATGTGATCAACCAAAACTGCGAGATGCTACATTCTGTTGTGGATCGTGTTACTTTGGAAGCGCGCCTAGACTATTCTTCGGTAACAACTTGAGAGTTCTATGTGGCAGCTAGAGCCCGTGAACGTCAAGCTTCCCTCCAGCCCCCAGAAAAAGCAAAGATTTCCCCGGTGCCTTGCTTTGGATGAGGTTCTAGGCCAATATCGCCTAACTACAGGTTTCCGAGTTCGTCTGGCCATTGTTTTTCACGGCACTAGAGCCTTGACAACAGCCGGTCATGGCCAGTTCTTACACTTTATCAATGGACGTGCACGCCTGGCCAGCCCTTCATTGCTGTCATTGGCAGCTTCCAGTCTGCAGATGCCCTTTGCCTGTTGGCCGTACTTGGTTCCTCATGACACCGACGGCTACTAAATGCTGCCATCGGTGAGTTCACCTTGCAGAACTAAATTTCACCGGTACTATAATTCACGCAGTTCTATAACATGTGCAAGTTTTTAAGCCCATCAGTTGTAATGTTTCTCTATGGTAAGTTGAAGCATGAAAAATATACTACTACTGTTATATACATATATTATGAAGCAAATACATAAAATGTTTTTTTGTGATTTGATACAAGTGAGCTCTTGTTTGATTATGAGGTTGGGCCTGTCGATTGACCACGTTTGATAGTTGTAAAGTTAATGTGAATTTATTTTTCAGGACCCAGGTTGCACTTAAAAAATTTATGTTATTTTGGAAAATTAGTTTTATAGACGATTACCACTGTGGTAGTACTATACTTCAGTAGAACATATATATTGCGGTACGTAAATTTTACATGAGGCTTCAGTTTATTTCAAAGTGATTACAGCAGATTTTGGTCACTTTAACGAAGTGATAGCTTCCTCAAATAAGTATTAGAAGTGAGTGCTTTTAATGATTGTTTTTAAATATCTCGTTTTTGGCTCTTCACAGATCGCAGAGATTGGTTTGTTAAGGTCCTGTGATGCATCGGTTGCACATTCTGGCACATCAATCCTCATCATTACTTGGAGCACCTGTACAAAATTGGAAGGACGCGCTCTCCCTAACTGTGCAAGCCTATGTCACTGCTGGGACTGTTATCATTCAGCGGATGTGGCGTGGAAGCATGCATGGCAGCCTCATCTGGAAGTACTGCGATCTGCTTGGGAGCTTCGAGGGCACAAAACTGCCTAACGGCTGGCTGCAAGGTTTTTCTTTAATACATACGATTACGTGAACTCCACTTACTGTGCACAAATTGAAAACCCAAGCCTGGTTGCTTTCAGTAGATACCTGTAATATTCTTACACATAATTCTTATTCAACATTTATAGAAACTAAATTGCAAGATAATTGAGAATGTTGAAAGCAGAAAGCCTGCAGCTTATGAATGAAACTCTAATCATCTGAAACTCAAAAGCTTGTGCTTTCAAGCGAGCACAAATACTTTGATTCCTTATTGAGCTCTCAAGCTTGTGACTCCTTCTGTGGATCAAGTGCTCTCGAAGAAAGTAGCAACTGGGTGAAAATCGCCTGGCTGTTCACAAATTGCAAGGAGAAAGACCTATTAAACAAGCCACCGACGACATAGGGCCAGTAACTGCATCTTTTACTTCATGTAGCTTTTTCTCTCTCAGTGCTGAGGCTTGTTGTGTTTCAGCCGAACGTGTTCACCACGATTGCATAGTGATCTATATTTTTCTACAAATTATACCTGATCTAAGTATGCATTGTTGATCTCTAAAGGTGACGTTTAGTGTGTTTCAAAGCCATGGCTCCTCATCTCTCTGTCTGTGGCTAGCCTCCTTCAGCAGCAGTGCGATTCACCTAGCATACATACAAGCCAACTCACGGAGCGCTCCTTTGGTGTTCTGTGCAGGACGCAGCATATCCATCCGGCAAGACATTGGTATCAATAATAAGGGTGAATGTTAGTGGCACCTGTAGGAGCCCGTTGTGTTTGTTGCGTATGATTATTTCCCCTGATGAAGTGCATTTTTGAAAGGTTTTCTTCATTTAGAATAATAGATGTCAGCAACAAGCACACTCATAATCCAAAAGTTTTTTGTGTCTTCTAGACTGCCCATTTGCTCCTATATGCAGTATGGTGAGCTGGCTATGTTAGACAGCCTTAAAGTTGTGAACATTGGCTGTTGTGTTGTAATGCAGTCTAACTTGTGTTTCTTGGTGAACTTATTTGTGGTCTACTTCTCGCACCTAGTGTGAAGTGGAAATAGAAGAAACTCAGCTTTTTATGCCTGTCAGAAATTCATGCCTTCATCTATAACATTGTAGTTTTGCTCTTGTATCATATTAAATATATTTTCAGTCTTCAGTGTTTGTGTGTGTGTGTTGAGGCTTGTCATTGGCTTCTGAAAATACAATATTTGTAAATAGGAGCACATAATTGACAACTATACACTCTTGCATGTAGCATGGTTGTAACAATGATCTGCATTTTTCTAAGTTCAAGCAGTAACAAGGGTTTCGGTGCTCCACGATCATGTACAGTGTATCAAGAACAGAGCACAGAAGACCAACAAGTATGAAGGGACTGCCAGTGACTGTTCTCCTGCTCAAAGTTTACAACAGCAGCAAGAGCACATTGTGATGTCAGGAGCAGCTGCTGCTTCACTTCTTAGCAGTGCATTATTCAGCAGTTCATTTGCTTGCATTCGAAATTATTTAAATTTTGCATGGAAGATACCAAATTATGACAATAATTTAAAGGCTGCTGTAGTAATAGTGGGCAAATAATTTTGAGCTAAAGTTGTTAACATGTGTGCTAAGTGCCTGCGTGCCTCTACATTTACATGCCAGAAATCACAGCATCCATGGTCGCCAATGGTAACTGTGTTTGCATTCTTTGTAGTACAAGAAGTAAAGCCATGAATGCAGTAATCATGTACTTAGTCGATGTAATCCGTCAATGTACACTCATTTGTATAGCACCAATGATGCCATGAGTGTATAGGCTCTGGGAAGTGAATCTATGTGGATTATTTTATTTGGAAGGAAGAGGATCATCACTACTCCTCATATATATTAACAGTAGATTTTAGTGCTTGGGTATTATCCCACTGCCTGTCTGTCCTTCAACAGTCTACTTATCTCCTGTGTAAGTGTAACTTTTTAAATGTACACTTTGCTCGGATAGGTTTGTTCATAATGTAATGCAAGTGACTTATCATCTATGCAGCTCTACTCAGACTAGAAATAAAAGTATTCACTTTTATATGTAGCTATAGCATGCATTCGCTTGTGTTTTTCTAGGTGCATGTACAATTGTTTAGCCCTACAAAAGTGCTGGTATATTCTAACATTGAATCTGGCATCTTAAAATAGTTTGTTAGTGGAAGTAAGAGTGTGATTACAAGAAATATTACTATCCTCAGATGAACTGTGAAAACTCTGTGGAAATTTATTTACATTTTTTTTAACTTTGTGAAGGCAACTGTTGTTATGTTCTTTTATTGTGGTCGCTGTTTCATGCAAATGACACATAATTACTTTGCAGTGGCATAGTATTAGTTGTTATTTTGCACATATGTGCTGAGAAACATCGCAGTTGAGGCCATCAGCAAGACATACATGCAGTGTACTGGAGCATCACCTCACATAGTGTACAGTCGTTGCCCACCTGTAAACTCAACATTTTTCAAGCAGACTAATAGACAGCTGTATGGGAACTGTGTTGTTGTGCAAACTTAGAAGTCTTGTTGAGGAGTGTTTTTCATCATTTTTGTCCAAGTGAAGTAGCTACCCATGGCCACAACTGGTGGGAATGTGGTGGTTTCCTCTCTCCAAAAGCACTCCTACCAGCTGCCTCAATGTTATTATGGGGTGAATTCACAAACTGGAAAAATAATTGGTCTTTGTTTTCTTGGCCGAAAGAGTCACTTCTACCGTTGATCCACCACGACGCGCCAGAATAGAAACTTTTAGCTAAATAAAGTTGATTCTACTTTTGAGAAGCGTTTTGGGGAAACGAAATGGCACCTATAGCTGTCAATATAAACACTGTTTGCACCAAGGAGCTTAGTAGCTTATAATTGTATTATTCATGTATTGTCTAGAATTTACTCGCGCTGTGCCAACTTTCAGCCCAAGTGTCCTAACATGCTTTGTTAGTGGGTTGTGTATGAGCCAAGTTATGTAAATAAACAGAGTGATATTGCAGACATGTACAAAATATTGATGCACAGCCCTTTTCTTTAGCATGGCATTGTCAAGGGCTTTATTCTTGTGTTTTTTATAAAAACTGCTTGTCACTGGGCAGCAGCGGAAAAATATGCATCAAGCTTTTGCGAGATGGTTCTAGAAACACCGTGTTCAGACATAACAGTGCCGGTGGATTTCTCTCGTAAGTTACTTTCTGCAGTATATTCAAAATTAGTGTATTAGAATTGTTGTTTTATAGGCACTCATTTTAATATTTACACCTCAGTGTAAGTATGTATGTATGTATGTATGTATGTATGTATGTATGTATGTATGTATGTATGTATGTATGTATGTATGTCTGTATGTATGTATGTATGTATGTATGTGTGTATGTTTGTATGTTTGTATGTATGTATCTTTTAAATGAGAATCCGTTTATGATTGGTGAGTAAGTTTGGTTATGATTTGGCTGAATTTGTTTTTAGTTATTTCTCTTTTGAGCCATTATACATTTCAATTTGTTCTGTACTGCATAAAAATAAATGTAACCTTACACAGAATATGTGTGTTCGAAAAAGCTGTTTCATTTACCAACCTACAGTCATGGGCAAGAAATTAGGTAAAATGGAACGAACCTGTGAAGATTAGTTTAGAGCATAGCTCCTCTACATGGCATATCTCGTACACATTGCGTTGGTTGAATATTTCGATTTCGACCTTTCAATTTTAATCAGAATAAGCAAGCTATCACCCGCGGTTGTATATGTGTGTGATATTTATGCCTACTGTGATACCAGTTCACAATTACAATAAGGTCACAAACCTAGTCAAGCTGAATACACGAATTTTGTCTATGCACGTTTCATCTGCACTGGAACTGTTGTTAATAAAGAATAAACTTCTGCTTAGAAATTTATTCTAGTAACCAAAAGCAGGGTATCTCTTATCACACAAATCAAATTGCCATTGTTTTGTTCTATTCTGGACAATAGGAGACCATCTCAGCAGAACTCGATTAACTGCTATAGTTCATTTTAACCATTGACAGCGACATTACACTGAAGCGGGCAGCATGACAAATAGCGGGAGAGAAGACACAAACTAATCACTCTGTTTGCGTCAGCTCCAACTGTCCGTGCTCTTTGGTCTTGCTGCATGTGATGACGCCCACCAAATTAGAACGAAAGCGTGTCCCTACAAAGGCAATCAACTTGGCTGCAAGCAGTTAGCTCACTGCGTGTGTAGATTTTTTTCAAAACACCGTGAAGACTGATTGCTGGTCGAATATCCAAGCACGTGAAAAGTAATATACCAGGTATGATATAAGTATTTCAGCACTGGACACTTTTGCGACAAGAGAGGATGGAGGAGAAATTTATGAACCCTGAATTGTTTAATTTTTGAAGGAGCACAGTACAGCGCTTTTGGGTCAAAAGGGGAGTGAAAGAAGAAAGTGCGAAAGCCTACTGCTCGAAAAATTAGTACACGCCACCACGCATAATGTCAGGCCAGGCAACCTCTTGAAAAGAAAAAGTGCTTAGTGACTCTGCGAATCGAACCAAGTACCTCCTAGATTGTAGTTGAGCGCTGTAAGCGCTCGTCCACTGCAGCAGTGCTTGCATTCGCCCTATTGCTGATATATTGTCATTTCTTCGAATGAAGCCAAATGGAAAAACGTCCTGTGAAGCTTTGTCAAAAATAGAAAAAATAGTTAGAATGCGTTTGCCCAAGGTTACTAGAAGATAGAAACCGCCCCGTGTGACTGTATAACCGTGCGCTATTTATTCTTGTACATTACTGTCATGACGTTGGGATAGCCGGCTCTAACGTAGGCTACCTTCTCATAGTTTGCCAAATATAAATAAGAAAATAAAAATATATATCGGCCTGTGACAACGCTAATCAACTATTATGAGTTCACTGTCACTAGTGTCACTTTCACTAGATGAATGCTCAGTTTGCTTCCATTATCGTTATTTAGGAAAGTTCTGGCTCATCAACTCAACTCTCCTAATTAGCATTGATTCTCACATCTAAGGACAGTCACACTTCATCTTGCTTTCTGAGTGGCTGTCACTCCCATATAACGCATACTCCACTTTTTTATGCTCTCCGAGCATCTGACGCTGCTTTGCGGAGACTTGCCCTGACGTCTGCTGGGCCAGAAAATTGTCTTTATTATCTATCAATTTCAAGCTTTCGCGAAGCCGAAAGGAGAGTCTCTCTCTCTCTCTTTTCTTCCTTTTCGCACGTGTGATAACGTCTCTCGACCTCAAGACTCGTATACACGTCCCTTGATTTGTTTGCGCACTCAAACAACGCTGGACGAAATATTTGCACCGTGTTTTGTGAAAAGCATTAGCACTGAGACACCTCCCGCCGAGTCTCTCTCATTTTACGTAGACATATACCTAAGCGTAAGCGTATGCAGGTTCTCGCATTCCGGCTTTATAAAAATGCTGCGGTGCAGGTAACCAGCAAAATTGTGCTCACAATTTCATTTGATTACTGCTGTTATCTCTTTCCGTACAATTCGTCTGCAGGCACCAAAGTCGCTCATGTGTCTTGTAATAAGAATATTGTAACAAAGGTTACCTTTGACTATAGGTACAAAACACCCTTACGTTCACCACTATACCGTGCTAGATTGCACCGAATTAGTTAAGTAGCAGAACAGCTTCAATGAAATGTAAGGTAACTGGTCGCGTTAAATAGGGGAAGACAATCGAGGCACATTTTCAAACATTGCATGCATCGATTTATGTCTGGTTTCATTTATGTGGTGCACCTGGAGTGTTGTTTACTTGTACTTGGCGAGATAGTACATCGATTGCTCGATGACTTAAGGCCATCGAGCAATTTCGTTTTTAGCTACAGTCGTTGATGAAAGGCGAGTGCTTGGCTTTGCACAGCCCGCCAAAACGCCTATTACAACGTACGCGGCATCCCGTAAGCGCTGTAGCAGACGCTCGCGGAACTGAAACATCGATGCAGCAAATCATTGGCTATCGTCGTATACTCTCGATGCTTAACGCTTTGTGTGCTACCTTGATATTATCGGCACACACTTCTTTCTTTCCTTGTCATTTCATCGGCTATCGTGTGTCCTCCTTGCCCTCTTAAGTGCCGAATAAGTTAAATTCATACCCGCGCTATAGTAATCCCTCCAGATAAGAGAATTTTTGGCTAAGAAAATGCGTAGCCAAAGAGAAAGCTTTGTGAATTCGGCCCCAGATTTATTATCCACGTGGCAGCACTCATAAACTTATTTTTCTCATCAATTTTGTTACATGTGATGCCCGAGGGAAAAAAAACGTGGCTTATTGTTTAAGTTGCTCTTTTTTCTTTGCCATCTAGCAACGTCTGCATCTCACAATACACCCGCGAGTGAAGGTTAACGTGTTCGTCAGAAGTGCAACGTGAACTTACGGTGACTTCGTGAAGCCAGGGTGACCTAGCAATGTTCGTAGCGGTGGCGCTGATTGACACCCAGTTACTACAAAGCCTAGTTACGAAAAGGCTGTAAAACTTCCATGCATTCTGATGCTGTTCGCATTTACTTAAACGCAATGGCAAGAATCGTTTTGGAGCGTGCCTCGGTCGGTTGTCGAGCAGGAAAGTCTGTTCCAGAGGTTGAAACACGGACTGTAACGGTAAACTGGGGGTCTGCTGCTGTTCAGTAGCAAAAACCACTTATCGTACATTGAAAATTCAAGTGAACTAATCGAAAAAAAAAACGTTTCTGCCTCCACAAGTTTCCTTAGACATGCGTTCAGCACACAGTATTCGAATTAGAAAATCTGCAGTCATTCGCACCGTTGCTGAATCCATCGTATCAGTGGCAATCCTTCCGTTTTTATAAACAAAAAAAAAACTAAAGCCGATTTTTTAATGTCAACTACCTTGATTCTTCAATCCTTCATTACAGACGTAGAGTGTTGGAGAGACGCTAATGCGAAGATTTGCGTGTACACAAAGTACGGTCATTTTCTACCATAAACATGACTCCTTTGCTGTGGCTCACACATCCACCATATACGCCAGAACATCTTCTTCCACTTGGTCAACATTTATAGAATCTACTCATGCGGCCTGCCTCTATAAAATGCCATCAAACATAGCATGCATGATTGATAATTTAGTAGCTCTGTATTTATAGAATGGCTAGCTTCTTCGAGGCTTTTGTTTGCCTATTATTTGTAAACGAGTTCTTTCATCTCAACTAACTAATTTGTATTCAGAGTTATTGTGTATACCATCAAAAACTTGTCTAGTATCGTACTGTGATTACATATACACTAGCAGAATGTCAGGTAACTGATTTTCTACGCTCGAACTGGTTCGAAAAAGAGCATCAGATGGCGCAGCTTTTGGTTCGATATAAGCTGTCCTTTTCTTTATTATCCGATGGTAGAACAATACGTTAAAGGATTAGCCTTGAAGTGAGGCTCACTACAGCAAACCCCAAAAGGGCGGCATTCAAACCATCTAAGGCACCGTACTTTGTTCTCAACTTTCTCATATTACCTCAAACTTTGGAATTCCCAGCAAACGAGCGTATGTTTCTGATTCTTTATAGACAGACCAGCATCATTTTTTTGCGAAAGAGCGTTTTTTAAGTACCTGAGCCGTTTCATTTGCTTAGCGATGCACCCTTCTGGTCGCACTAACTAGGGAAAATAAGCTGCCCTCTTTGCGGCAATCGTCGTGAAAAGGGCGCATTCTCATTTCCTGTTCTTATTTTTTTTTTCACAGCGTCAAACTCGATTTGCCGCTCGGGTGAGCGCGGCGCAGTGGCTGTGCCTCCCCTCATTCTCTACTTTCGCTCTGTTGAGTTCCACTCTAAGCAACGCCTTCGTGAGCCTTCAAGAGGATAGGCGGGGAGGAAGCAAACAAGATAGAACGTCTGTCTCCGCTCATGTCGGTTGGAAAGATTCGCAGCATCAGCCAAATTAAATGCTTGTTTAGCAGTTTACAAATAATTCATTCATTTTATGTTGTTTTGCTGTGCCACGAAGTATTCCACGTCGTCTTTCCTACCAAATCTTGCGGCTCCCGATGTTTTTCTAGCGCACGTAATTGGGTGGGCGCGTTTAATGCTGGCGCTTTCGGCTTGTTAAAATGTTATTATCACATGCATACTGGCGAACATACTTTCACACGAATGATTCTCACCCATTACAATTTGTACAAATAAGGGTCGCCTCGACAGTTGTGAGCCAACCCTTATCGCTGCTTGAAGCCGTGGCATAACGATAAAGAACACTATAGACGAAAAAATTTTCTGTTTGCGTTTTCACAGAACTGAATTTTGTTTGTGTTCGCCTATTAACTGTGGCACATGCCCACTATGAGGATTTGGTCATGAATTCGGCGGTTTTATAAACTAATACAAAGTTTTAGAATAAGGAACGTTATAAAATCGAGTAGAAATACTTCAGACTACATAGAAAAAGAGCTGTACTTATGACAGCCTTGTTTCTTGTTTTTACACTTTACTGTTTATCCCGAGAGATTAAGCGTGCACAGTGGTGCAACAATACTAGCAAATTGCATTAGTTTAGCACGCTAGTGCAATATTGTCGTAATCACTCGGGCTTCCTTGGTGTTCGTTTCAAAATTTGGGGTAATCTGCCAAAGCGGAGTGATAAGCGTTTACTCGTATTCACATTTTATAGCTTTCACTTGTAGCTTCAGCGTGAATGGTAAGTGCGTGTGTTCTCAGGAAACGTATAGGCGCCTTGAGTTTTGTGGACATTGAAGAGGCTGATCTGACTGCAGTGGGATGGAAGCTGATACTTTTATATAAGGTTGGAGCGGTACACATCGGAAATACAGGAAAATAGGACACATCCCACGCATGATATTTTGTCAATATTGCATACGATGGCGCCTTATTCCCTCCTTTTTCACCCCTTTTCGTCATGTATCCTTATTATACCATAAAAGTCTATGCTACAGCAGAGACTCTAGGATGTGTCATACGACAGAAGCCAGAAAATTCATTTTCTTGTTTTTGTTTGGTAGGGGGTTGGTCATGGGGTGGTGTGTTGCATCCCTCCATACCACTACTCTGGCTGTTACTCTAGCCAACACTGTATCGAGCGTGTCATGCGCAACTGTAACTGAAGCAAGCGTACCAGCCATGGTGCCTCCTTATATGCGCAAGCATTATCTGAATAAATATATCTCGTTCGGACGCACTCGCCTCTGATACAAACACCACCTTTGTATTTTTAATGACAATGCAAACTCACTCTCAACGCTGCCTATGTCAGTTAAATCGAGCGTGTAACCAGAAGGTTGTGCGTTCGGCCCTAGCCAGCGGCAAGCTGTCTTTCCCTCCACTCCGCTTTTTTCACTGTATGTCTGACTGGCTTCTGGAATACACCTAGAGTGGTACAATTAGTGTCGCCTACGCTTTTATTGTCCCTATTATCTGCAGAATTTTTCGCCGTCGTGTCAGAAGAAGGAACGAGCACTTGAAATTCCCTTTCATCATTGTCTGGGAAAATGAAACGTTTTACCCCCTATTTCCTATTAGGAAAGGGAGAACCTAGACAGTCGGTGTACTCGTGGCAATAAAACCGTAGCATCATTTGACTTTAACCAACAGAAAATGACAACATTCCCCTTCGCATCCTGGGACCAGCGCTATAGAATATACTGCAACAAATTTTTAAACCAAGAATGTAATTGAACAATTGGGTCTGGGCTGCATCGTGCGGACACAAATTAAAAATTTTGATTAGAGGAGCAGGCACCGTGTTATCTTCAATGAAATAAGACACCTCATACCCTTGCAGGTACTGTGCTCTCACCACTTTCTTTGTGCTGAACAGAGAAATATAAAAACCCTTTTGCTACCTATAGAGGCCGTATTCTTTTACGCCAATATTTTGTATACATGCACCAGCTTGGCTGCTATAATGTGGTTAGCTACGCGTATGTTGTATAAAATTCCAAGTTGTTCATTTTCCATTCACTGCTTCGCCCTTGCAGAGAAACTATGAATTTTATGTAACAATTTAAACGTGTGCACTAGAAGTCGATACGTATAAGTTCGTAGTGGAATCGAAATCAAAGCTCTCGTACATTACGAAAGTACGTACTTCGAAACGGATGCGAGTTTTGAGAAAACCGGAATGCATATGATTAGGAAGTCGGCAATAACAGAGGGAGCAAAGATTATCTGTTTGATTAGCTCGCTTGTTCAGCGATTTAGAGCTACATACGCTACAAAAGTCAGCGTAGTTCAAGGCTAGCCGTTGGAGTTTCGTACCATACGTCGAAGGTTAAGTCTTAGCTGAAAACCTTGGCTATTTCAGAAAATCACATATTTTTTTTTTGTGTTCTTCTTTGATAAAACACTCCCCTTTATCAGTTTTCTTGGCGGGGGGGGGGGGGGAGCGTGCTCCTTAGGCAGCCCGCTTGCTACGGGCTTGGCTGTTGTACCTTTCTAGCTTCATGAAGGAAGAGGCCACGAATCGAAACCATGACAAGCACTTCCCCCCGCAACGCCAGGGCCACTTATTAATCAAAAGGCGTGCTTTCGAAAACTCAATAATTACAGCTCCCTTGCTGATTTATTAGGTAGCTAAATAAGTGTACAGGGAGAACGCAGTCTCCCTTTCTATTCTTAAATTTGGTTGCATGTTTGTTTGTTTGAAGTTTCTTGGGCACTACCATTCATCAAGCACATACTTGATGCGAGAATTCTGGACGGGGCTCTCTTTGAAATTTGCAATGTTTAGGCGACTATTGCTGAACGTCTTGCGTAATAGGTTCCCAAGCGTGAATGACGCAAACTTCTCACGCAGGAAAGAAATGCGGGTGCTCCAACACGCGGCATGCTTGAACACGCATCTGACAATATTGGAGCAGTTCAGCGGGTGTCTGCGAGCTCACCACCCCTGTCCTTCATTCCCTGCCTCCTCTCTTATCTTCCTATTCTCGTTTCTCGTTTCCCCCGAACTATGTATGAACCGGATACCTTTCTGGTTAAGCTGCCTGGCATTTCGATTGGTTTTTCTTTTTCATTTCAACAAAAATAAGCGCCTATTAAAAAAAACACTTATCAGCCACACTCTGTTTACGTTGCCAGTGGGTGGGCTTAAAGAAAGATAGTCGGTTCTAATTAGCACAGGCCGTTAATTACAGCGGGTGTGCGCAAGAGTGCGAAGACCGATAGCAGTAACTAGGAGAGGGCTGTTTTGAGTTAGCGAAAGACTTGAAGGATTACCATAACGGAAAAATCAATTTGCTTGAATTGTCTGCCGTTGGGCGAAAAAAGCTTTCTGTGCCACGCATTTTTTGTCTGTTAGAATCATTACTCACAAAATTAAGGGAAAAAATAGCCACTAGAAGTCTATCACATGTTGTTTTATATTAAATGAGAGTTTTTTAAGAAAAGTTTTATGGTTTTATATAGCTTTTTTATAAAAGTTGCTGTTCTGAGATTTAATGCGCTGACATCGTTACAAGTCCTGAACAACCTAATGAACTGCAATCAGTTGCTGTCGACTCTCCTGCTGAGATGCAATCGAAATTACATAAGCTTGGATATTTTTGCGATTTCTGTTGTTTAGGGTGTTAATTTATATATGTAGCAGGACATTTTTCTTAATAATACCGGTAGTTGTACTATATAACTTTATAATATAACGGCTGCCGACTCTTAATGACGCCATATACCACACAAGACCGCCGCTCTGCGCGGTGACGTCATGTGTGAGCGCATGTGCTTCTTCTCTCTTTCTTTACTCTCCTTTCAATATCCCCCACCATTTCCACCTGTGCAGTGTAGCATATCAGCTATACCAAACTGGTGGACATCCCTGTGTTCCTTATCTATCGCTCTCCTTTCAATTGAAACGCCACTGCCATGGCCAGAGTCGAACCAATAATCTTCGGGTCAGCATCTGAGCACAGAGCCCACATTATTTATTTATTTACTTATTTATTTATTTATTTATTTATTTATTTATTTTTACCTATCTATTTATTTATCAAATACCGCGGACACGTAGTCCAAGCCGGGAGGGCAATAAAAGTGATACGACAGTGAACATATTTGAAAAAAAAAAAACTTTTGAAAGGAGACTTATTATTGCCGTATATTCCATTATGCGTGACGCTTCAGTAAACTGAAGTACTGCTCTTTCATGACGTACATTAACGCTACAATAAAGGTGCGATTCGGAAACGCCGAAATAAAAGAATCAGGGAGATATCTCAAACAACTTCAGGTGGTCGAAATTTCCGGGACCCTCCACTAAGGTGTCTCTGATAGTCATATGGTGGTTTTGTGACGTCGAACTCCACATATCAAACAATCAATCAATCTGGCAGATAAACCGCGTATCGCAAGGCTGCTGTACGAGTCGATTTTCTTTGTGCCCGCTCCAAAGGCGCGAATGCATCGGCGCGGAGTACCTGGTGGTATACAACAGCTTTAACATTTTAAACGGATCCTTTCGGCGCAGATGCTTGGTTTTATTGTATTCGCATCGTGTAAAAGTGCTCAGAAGGGCAAAATGAGAGGCGCTCGAAGAATTTACAACATTTGCCTTTCATTTGCCTGCGTCATGTATACTTTGAGCTTTGCATTGAAGTATACTCCTGTCTTTCCGCATCATAAAAAAACAAAAAAACGACAACCAGCTCCTACAGAGTGGGACAGGCGTCGTTCTCTTATGCGACAAGACAGCATTCCCTACTTTGATGGCGTCCTGGAAGTAGAAAGAAAGCGAAAGAGGAAATAACAGGCACGAATTTGAATACGCCTTGCTTAAAATATACGCGTTTGGTGTTGGCAGGTGAGAAAAATACCGGCAGGCACTTCTCACGTCGAGAGGCATCGAATAGCGGGTGTCGTTTGCATTTTATGCCTCCCGACGGGGGCCTACTTATAATGCATGTGCGAATGGCTTATCTCGCGGCCGCTGAACAGTTTAAACACCCCTCGTGATGTAGAGGCTAGTCCGCGCTTCATGTGAATGAATTAGTTGAGGTGAGAAAAAGTGTCAGGTATAACAGCAGCTGTGCGCTGTACTTAAGCATTATGCTTGTGTATTTAGGATTTGTGTGCGCGTTACGCAGTGCTCATACGATAGCAATTATGTGAGAGTTAACGTTCATATGACGAGTATATACCATAAATATTTGGCAGTTTTGACCTGATATAACCTGGAGTTGTTTTTTTACTCACTTATATTGAACATATCTCAAAACACCTCCAAAATATTTTACCGACTATAACACTTTTATTGTAACATAAATATACGGCGAAGGCAACTAAGCCTATCTATTCTCAAGGGTGTTGGCACAACTGCAGAAACTTCTGTACATGTTAGAAAACACTGCGAAATCACTCTATCGGTAGCAACCCTTTCTTTGGAAAAGAAACTCTAACAAGACATTTATTCCAATGCATTCTTGGGCAGCAATCTTGATTTTTTTTTTAAATCCGCACTCAACATATAGTATTAGCTCAGTTATTGCGAAACCCTGGAAGACTCTTTTACCTGTAATACAGCCTATGTAACATTCTTGTTGCTATTCCTAATTTAGGAAACTGATGGCATGTTAGGGGCAAACTTGAATGCTTGACGCATCACCACATTAGATAATGGAATTGGGCAACACTCATAGAAACCACATTTCAAATATTGAGTGTTCAATGAGCCATGAAATGCTACCTTGATTCTTTATTAGAGCACATCTGTAGGATCTCAGCGGACGTGGGCACGTTCAAGATAGTGTACTCGACCACACATATAACATGAACGGTGCCCCTTAGAGCTAGAAGAAATGTCAGACTTTTAGGTATTTCACAATCTCATTGGAACCCACTTTTTTTTAAGTGATTTCCTAAAAGCCATGTGTAGCAAAATATTTGCTTAAGGAATGAACACTGTTCTGATTGCCACACACACACACAAAAACGTTCTTGCAACGCACCCACACTCACGCGCAAGTACACCTCTCCAGCATAACGCGTTATATATTGGATACT